>JADBJO010013627.1:0-51541 GCA_016801955.1 Conus betulinus
AAGAGCTAGCAAACGTAAACGCACACATTCGTGTGTGTGTGAGAGTGAGTGCGTGTGCACGCGTGTATGTGTGTGTTGTGACTGTGTGCGTGTGTTTGTGACTGCGTGCGTGAATGTTGAGAAGATGACTTAGGAACAAGAACAAGACCATAAATACAGCAGTAAGTGCACGCGCACACTCGCACACATGCACACATAACAATAAGGACAACAATTCCTCCCCCTCAAACACATCCCACACACGCGCACACACACATACACACACACGCGCGGCGCGTAGCGCGCGTGCAAGCGCACACAACACACACATCACACACACTCACACACACACACACACACACACACACACACACATACACACACACACACACAACACCCCAACGCTTCCACACACGTCTGTGGACTTTCAAATTAACACACTGGCATTACCCCACTGATGAACACACACAGACACACACACACACATTCAAACAAACACACACACACACACACACACACACACACACACACACACACACACACACACACACACATACACACACACACACACACACACACACACACACACACACACACACACACACACACTCATTCACTCTCTCCCACACACACTCGCACCCAACGCTTGCACACTCATGATGTCCATGGACACTCTAATTAACATGCTGGCATCACCCCACTGATGAAACACACACCAGCGCACACACGTCTACAGTATACGCTGGGGATCTTGAGAGATTGAAAGTCTTATCTCAGTTGACATGTGTTTCAACTTTTGTGTCTGTTATTGGAAAGGCCCAGTATGAGTTTGTCCCCAATCTCTAGGAGATTGCCCCAGTCGCACACATACATGCAGGCGCACGCGTGCTTGCACGCACACACACACACACAACACACACACACACACATGCACATACACACACACACTTAAACATGCACGCACACAGGCACGCACACACAAACACACACACACACACACACACACACACACACACACACACACACACACACACACACACACACACAAACGCGCACACATGCCTGCATGCACACACACGTACACGCACACACACACACACACACACACACAAACACACACACGGGCCCATGCACACACATCATTCACACGTGTACATCCATTACACACACACACACACACACACATGTAGTTAGGCACTCAAGGTCTGACCAGCGCGTTGGGCTAATGTGTAGGTCAGACATCCGCTGAGTCGTAAACATGAGACGCTCTTCTTCAGTGTCTCATCTTTGTTGTTAATTCATTTATCCATGAGCTTCAAATCATGCGTAGTGTGGTCTCAAAACTTAGCGGATGTGGTGTAGCATATATGGACTAGTCCGCACGCAGTGACACCTCTTTGATGAAACTGAAAACTAACAGAGTGAATCTTCAAAATCTCCCAGTTTTGGTTGTCTGCATAAGTGTGTTCAATACACATGTGCATACACGTCAGTTGGCATTTGCCCAGCGAATCATACATGTTTGCATGGTCAAACTTGACAGAATTATGATATTGAAAAGACCTTTTCAGCCGTCTCCTGCAGGAAGATGTCATTGAATGTTAATGGCAGTATATCTGTCAAAAACGTTGTTTTTCTTTTTGCACCTATTTACCTAGCAGTATGACAAAATTCGTAATTTCTTTGAAATTCTGATAATTTACAATCACTGCTTTATACTTAAAAGAAAAATGTTCCATGAAATTGTATGCAATATTGTGACAAATGGTAATCAAAACACTTTCTGTCAAGAACACATCTATTAACATGATTTCAATCTAGCATATTTGCAAATGAATATATTGATCTTTTTGGTGAGCACAGGTAGACATGTAAGACTGGAAGATGTTAAAACAAGTGAAGTCTGCATTAAATCAGTGAAGAAATCAGTCTTTTTGGGAAACACAGAATCAGATCTTTGCAAACAAAGGAGGAATATGTCATATTCTACACTTTTGTAGAGAGTGAATGAAAACAGGCGCCAGTTCATGGAAAATTTTTTACATACGTGCATCAAATTGGAAAAAAAAAAAAAAAAAAAACCCTGACATATATGTTATCTAAAATTACACAAGGTTGATATGTACATTTGGAATACGTCAGCGACCTGTATGTCAAGAAAAGATGAACTGATACCAATATGTCTGATTAAAGTGGCATTTTGAACTTTTCACCCCAGATAAGGAGAGTGCAGGGAGGAAATCTTGGCAATAATGTTCACTATGGCATGTGTCTGTTGTTTAATTATGGAAGCGGTGGAGAGGGAAAGATAAGTTCACTCTGAGCTGCTGCTGTTCAGACTGCTGAAAATAGCAGGTCTTTTCCATGCAGAGTGGATGGAGGGAGTAAAGACCATGAAATGTGCCCACAGTCTTCAAGCAGGCAACATCAGTGGCCCAGCAGTTGGGTGGCAGTGCATTTTGGTTTTTAATGGGGTGTGTGTGTGTGTGTGTGTGTGTGTGTGTGTGTGTGTCACTGTGTGTGTGTGTGTGTGTGTGTGTGTGTGTGTGTGTGTCACTGTGTGTGTCACTGTGTGTGCGTGTGTGTGTGTGCGTGTGCGTGTGTGTGTGTGTGTGTGATTGGAATTGAATGTACATGCGTTGTTCCTCCCCATTCATCCTGCCCACCCTTTGCTGTTCAATCTCATGTCTCACATATGAGTCAAATAGGCATTACATTTTTGTTAATTATTCTTGGACCCATCATCCCAAAAATATTCATAAACTTTCCTGGCCTTTGAGAAATAAGTGTTAATAGATCACACATTCCATCAATACTAACTTTCTGCTGATAAATTGACTTAACAGTGGAGAACGTAATTAGACATTTTGAGTTGGAATGGACAAAGTCAGGAAAACGGTAAGTCAGTAAATCTCTGTGAGTGATAGTATTGGTATGTGAGGCTGAAAGCTTAGATAAGTCTGCATGTTTTTTGTTTTGTGTTTTTTTACCAGCACTGTGGTGCAATGGCCAGCATCTTGTGCATGTGCTCTAGGAGGTCATAGGCTCGACTCCAATCAGAGACATTCATTAACAGGATTTCTTCACCTTTGGCCAGCTCATACCCAGCACTGAGTATGCTATAAGCTCCAGAGGAAAGACTGGAACCACAAAAATGGGTTTCATCCTCCCAGTGTAGAACTTCAGACCATGTGCCTATGTCATCATAAAAAAACGCCCACAAAATGAAATGAGGTGCAGTACTTTTTCAGTTGCACCCACAGGATGCACTTTGTTCAGCTAATATCAGATCATTGTGATGTGTCACTGTCACTGTTGAATACATGTGGAGGTCACAGCTACAAAATAAGAAATCTTTCGGATGAAAGTGCATGGCATTATATGTTTGGCTTGGTTTTTGTCAGTTTTAAAAGCCAAAAGAAGACTTAAACTTGTCAATGAACAGATGATGAGACTGCACAAAATGAAAAAAAAAGTGGTACCACCTGTAGTGTAGCTAAAAACAGCAATAACCTTTTAATTTCCATGACGCCTGTTGCTTAAGTGAACAAAACAATAAGCACTGGTCAAGTAGAATGGATGTAATGGCCCATAGTCTATGGCTGATTCAGCTGTCTGCGGTGGGAGTGAATCTTCTATATTAGTGGGCTTAATTATATTTCTGCCACTACCGTGGGAGGTAAGGGTAAGGTAATGTTGCTTATAGCCCAGCCGACCGCAAAGGGCCGTATCAGGGCTGTCACCACATTAAAATCAACTCACAAGTCATCAAAATAAATAAATAAATAAAAAAACCCAACCTTTCACACATCTGGAGGATTTATCTGAGACTACACTGACCCCACAACAAATGTATGTTAGTGACATGGGGACGACATTTGAGGACAGAACTGTGTATTAAATACCATACTTTCATAGTGATTCTTGTGGTGGTGGGTTTTTGTTTTGTTTTGTTTTTTCATTCATTCAAGTTCATTTGAATTTACAGGAAGGTAAAGGGCTCATCTCTCATCATCCTTACTCATCGAAAGGACTGCCAGGTCTGATCTGTCCATCAAATTACAAACATGATGTTGTTTTACTAAATAGTCTAGTTGCAAGAGATTACATGGTGAATCATGCACATGTACAGATGCAGTTTCTTAACTCACAGTTCCCCTTACTGATGATTCACTCATCAGCATTCACTTAGACTGTCAACATAGGTACATAAAGTGATTAGCTAGGTACATGCAAGGGATCATTCTCAGAATCTGAGATTATATAACTGCATGCATATGGTACACCGTCACATAAATGAGAACTGCTGAATGAGCTTGCTCTGTGAAATATCATGAACCCAGGACAAAGGGGAGGAAAACATTACACTTTGCTGTTTGTCTTTTGATCTGATTCAAAGTTGAATGCCTTAGGATCACAGAAACACATTGCCAGAGCTTTTCCTCTCATAATCCCCATAAGTAACAATTGTGCTTGCTTGTTTGTGATTGGAAACAAAAACCAGTGAACACATGGTGATAAGCATACCAACACAATATTAGTTACTGAGCGGGGGGCTGGAATAGCTCAGCTGGTAGAGCACTGGACTCGTGATCCTGGGGTTGCGGGTTTGAATTTTGGTACAATAGGATTTTTCCCATGGAGTTAACATTGGTTCTGTCTCCATTCCCCATACAGTCCGGTTCTGACTCCATTCCCCATACAGTCCTTTGAATGAGACTATAAACCGAGGTTCCGTGTGTGAACGCATGCACAACATCTTGCACACACGTAAATCCCATCACCAACTTTTGGAAGAGAAGGCCAGTTTGGCGGTTGGTAATGGTATGGATGACATGTTACACATAGCATGCACCTTCCCTGAAGATGGAGTATGGCAGCCTTAATGGCGGGATAAGAAACGGTCATACACACAATACTCCACTGCCTGTCTAGGTAGTGTCCACAGGAGTATCGGCCTGCATACGCAGAAAGAAAAGAAAAGAAAGAAAGAAAGTTACTGAGCAGAAACAATGAAATAAGTACGAGGCAGTATGGCCATCAGTTTACAAGCATCGCAGACAGCCTGTGTGAGCTGTACAGCATTTATTCATTCAACTTTAACTTCGCCTTAGGAGCACAGTTTGATGCTGGTGCATCACAAGAATGGATTTCATCAGTTTATTTATTTTGCCAGTATCTTTTATTAAGGCTTCAATTTCATCTTTGAAAGGTTTCCTGTGCCTTCCAAGTGATATTTTCAGTATGTACATGTATAAACAGATCTTGTCTTACAGACATGAATTTTGAAGAAACTAGTGAGTCTAACAGTTATGTTCAGGCCAATATTTGTTCTCTTTTCATTGCTCATCTAATAAGCTGTTACTTCCTTCCTTTCCTGATCTCTCTTGGGTAAGTGAAGGTTATTCCAGCCTGAGAATGCAGAGGTGGTGTATGTGAGTACCTGCATTTGTATGTGTACTGATGATTCACAACAATACGTCTATGTGTACTCTTCTGGCTGTTATTGAGTTTACTCAGGTAGTGATATGAAAGTAGTCACAAATTTCACCTAAACTATGAAAGTTTTATATTAGTTTTACTTGAACAACAACACACATTGCCCAGCCCCCCCCAACCCTCTCTTTCTCTCCCCCCCCCCCCCCCTTCCTCCCTCCAACAGAGTTCCTTCCTCCTTGTGTGCTGTCTTTATGCACACACACTCGCACACAAAACCAATAGCAAGGTAGATGTATGCATATAGGTAATGTCTTCTTGTGCATATGTTCAAGGACGGATAGAAACATGCATGCACATCTACAGTCATGTATATACATCCCTGTGTGAGCATGTCCACAGAGGCTATGCACACATGTTGTCAAGGAGAAAAAAAGAAAAAAAAAACCCTTCTTGTCCCATCTGTTTTGTACTTGCCCTCCCTAAGTAAAAGAGTCAGTTCATGGAAGTAACTATTGGTAATGCAGTGACAAATCAGCCGACATAATTCAATAACTGCGTGTTCTGCATATGTAAAATGAAGGCCTGGCAGAAATATGATATAAAACAACTTATTCATTCACCAGGATATAAATGGGTAAAAAGATGCTTGCTATTTCATTTATTTCATCTAAGAAGTTGTTTGGGGGGAGGGGGGGGGGGGGATTGTCATGTTTCCGCCATTCACATATCCCTGGACCAAATTGTAATGATAGAATCTCATTTTTGTTGTGTCTCTTTCTCTCTTGCTCCTCCTCTCCACCATGCACACATTTGATTATAAACCCACTTCATATCTACATGTTTTTTAAAACAAAGATAAAGGGAGTAAATCTATCATATCCATAATGAGCAAGCTCAACACCTACATGCTGCTGATGTGTATTTTTTGTAAAGAACGCACCTTTCCTAAGCAAGACGGCATTCTGCTGTGATTCCCTTCGGAGAAAAAACAGAGGGAAGTGGGATGGTGGTGGGGAGCAAGCGGGGGAGGGAGGTAGAATGGTGTAGGGAAGATATGAAAGTTAAAAGGGAAAGACAGAACCATGATCAATCTACTGTGAAGCTTACAATAACTTACATCTCAAGATATGAAAGGGAAAGATAGAACCATGATCACTGTACTCTGAAGCTTACATATCAGCTGGCCTTCTATCTACACCATAGAAGATTGGTTTCTTGATGGATAAGTGGACGGCCAATTTCCACTTGTCTGCCAGAAGATTTGGTAGTCGGGGACAACGGTACAGGTGGGTGTTTAAAGCCCCGATATGTACACTGACAGGCATAATTGAAAAGTGAGAGTAATGAACATTCACATTCACTCATGATAGCTCAGTTATTTTTCCATGTCAATGTTTCCTGTAGAAGGAAGTGTACAGTCATGTGTGAAGTGTGTGTATGTATGTGCATGCGTGCAAATGTTTTCTCTTTATCTTGCCTGCATATTCATCAGTTTGTATTGTCATGTCTCTTTCGATGTGTATTAGGGATCGTAATCAAAGAGGAAATCATGCGGGTGTTGTTACTGACATGTTTTATGGGTCTAGTCCATTTATCAGATTCACAAGCACATTAATGGACGTCAAAGTGAAATCTCTCACCCTTTTTTTCTGTTTATTTGTTTTTGTTTGTTTAGTTGTTGTTGTTATAGCACATCTCATTTATAAAGATTTGTCTCTGTCTGCCTGTTTGTCTTTCTGCCTGACTATCTTTGTCTCTCTCTTTGTCTGTCTCTGTCTTTGTCTGCCAGTCTATATCTTCCCTTTTCACTCACTCCCTCTCTCTCTCTCCCTCACACACATACCCATATACACATCAAGATGACCATGACATATGCACAAGTGTGTGTGTGTGTGTGTGTGTGTGTGTGTGTGTGTGTGTGTGTGATATGCTCGAGCACACATCATAGGGGTGGAATCAAAAGTGATAAGAAGAGTATGTGGCCCTGCAATTGTGAAAGGAGGTTTGTGTTGAACCTCAAAGTTCACTTAGTTCTGTGTTGCAGTAGCTCTGTGTTCACACTACCATATATTGCATCAGCACTGTGTTAAAAGACTAGAGAGCCAACACTATAGCGGCTTTGCGTGTGCACTGCCCAGTATTGGCTCTGTAAATGCCAAGTCCTTCATTGGAATAGCTTTAGGTTCCCACAGCCCAGTGTTACGACATGTCTCTGTTCCTTCAGCCATAATTTCAACAGTTCCCTTTTTAACATTGCCATATAGAGCACAGCTTCAGTTTGCACAACCTGGATCACAGCAGCTCTGAGTTCCCACAGTCTGATATTACAGCAGTTCTGTGTTTTCAGTGCTTTATATTGCGACAAATCGGATTCTTCTATGATCTCATAGTCTTACATTACTAAGCTCTATGTTCCCAGAGCCCAAATACCTTGTAAGAGCTCTGTGTTCAGAAAGCCTTTTGCAACAACAGCTGTGTTCTCTTGCAGTCTGTATTAACATTTTTTTTGTTCACACAGCCCTATTTAATCACAGGTCTGTGTTCATGCAGCCCTAGATTACATAGCGATTATATTACCTCTGTATTCCCGTTCTATATCATAACATACCGGTGTTCTCACAACCGTACATTGCTACAGCTGAATGTTGACACAGCCCTATAACAGCTCTGTGTTTACACAACCTTGTATTTACAACAGTTCACTGAGTTCCCACGACCATACATTACGACAACTGTAACTTCCAACAGCCATATACAACAGCTCTAACAGCTTTACAGATTGATCACACAGCCCTATATTTACAACAGCTCTCTGTTTCCTGAGCCTTCTACAACTGCTCTATGTTCCCACAGCCCGGTATCACAACAGCTCATTTCACTGAATCCTATGACAGGTCTTTGTTCCTATAGCTGTACGATACAACTAGTCTTTGTTCCCACAGCCCAGTATTAAAATAGGTGGTTGTTCCACAACTGGTCTTTGTTCCCACAGCCCAGTATTTAAAATAGCTGGTTGTTCCCACATCTCAGTATTACGACATCTGTATGTTGCCGCAGCTCTTCATTATTACAGCTCTGTGTTACCACATCCCTGTATTATCACAGATCTGTGTTCCCACAGCCATATGTTACAACAGCTTTTATGTTCTCACAGCCTGTATGACAACAGCTATACATTGCTAAAGCCATGCGTTATAAACATTCAGTATTTCCATATTCCTGTCTTTCCGCAGACTCAAGCACTCACAATTCTTGAATTTTTGTTTTTAACTGAAAACGCAGAAATGTGATGGATCCAGCATAGTTTTTACTTGCGTTTCTGGTCACGTTGGCATTTAACTTTTAAGGCAGTGAGATGGCTGACCAAATTTCCAAGAATGCTGCAGTAAAAAAAAAGAGTGTGTCGATTCTCTATCCTTGACTCTCATCTAAAACCCAGAATTCAGGCTTTCGTCGAAGATCTCTGGTAGGAGCGCGAAAACATGCCGATCGATAACAAAGTGTTTGAAATCTGTCCAAACCGTAAAGAATGTGTACTGTCTGCCACTGGTGACTGTAAAGAAGAAACTTTTGTGCTGATTACACACAGGCCAGTTTTTATGCTCGCTTGTATAGAGATGTATTAAGAGATTAGGAAGTTCCATGGCATGTCCCATGTGATGTTCCACTTGATATAGAGCATGTTCTTTGAGGGATATGAGCACTTTACCTCAGACAACATGAAAACCCTGTTCAGAGATGTTCCACCAGATGTGATTTTTTAGTTCCTGAAAGAGATAAATATTGTGAATCTGATGTAAGATTTTAAGGAAGAAAGATGTTAAGCAACTTTTATGTGTTACGCATTACATTTTCTTTCTAAAACAAACAGTGAAAGGAATTGACTTTGACACAGTGACAGACCTGTTGTGGCAATTATGTCAACATGAAGTGAATCCATGGCCCTGTTTTGCATCAGCTCTATGTTCCCTCTACCCTACACTTTCTTTTTTTTTTTTTGGTTATGAGATTTTAAACATTGTTTTTTTTCTTTCTTATTTTGTATGCACCCTTTGTGTCTGTGTGACACCACATTTTTTGTCCCCCATGCACACCCCCACACTGACAGGTCCTGTTGCCACCGCTGCATTGACAGTTCAGAAGAAGCAATCAACTAGCAGGCTGTCCGCCAAACCACTTAAGGAGACGCTGCACCCCCTGTTGAGCCTCCCTGCTGTTGACAATAACTTCATTGTTGTGTAAATTACTTTACATAGCTGTACTTTGTGCTTCCTTTTCTATGTACATCCTGACGTCAACCACCTGCAGTGTGTGGGTCAGGAAATTTGAGCAAGTCTCAGATGTGTACCAGCCACCTTGGCAAAGTGGTTAGCGTCGCGGACTCCCGGCTTGGAGGTCATGGGTTCAATTCCCATCAGAGTCATGTGGGATTTTTCTGCCCTGACCGCCACCTACCCAAAGTTGAGTTTGCCACAGGCTCAGTTGGGAAGACTGGGACCACACAGTTCAGTTTCATCCACTTAATGGATGCATCTCTTAGAATGTTGCTTAAATTTTCTGACCAACACTGCTGGTGTGTCTCTGTATCTCTTGGGCCTGGTTGATGCCAGGATATATTATGAAAGGAAGCATAGAGTACAGCCCTGTCATGCAGTCTCAGACCGAAATGGAAATCTGTGTCATTGTCATTCTCATCGATCAGCGTAAAAGAAAACGTCTCAATTTCTGTGGCCCTTCATGCATGCCCTGCTCTCATGGGGACCTCAGTTTTGATGTTCTCTTCTTCACATCTGTGGCCTGGGTTTGGTTCCGTCAGGGTCACCGGTATTGGCAATCCCATGGGGGCTGTTGCTGGACAGATGTGGTGGCGCCCACTGGAGGGAGAGCTCACTCATGCTGGCTCCACGACTAAGCAATTATTGTTGTCAGAAGGAGACTTTTAGTAGGTGTGTCCTGCGTATGTTGGATCATAACAGGCACCACTGAACACCAATGAAGTGATTCGGCAGTAGTGCAGTGTCTTCTGGTGGTGGGTCTCTTGATGACTTTATATTGACTGCTGCCTGTGGATTGCTGGTGCCACGGCGGGCCTGACAGGGCTGTGGCTGGGTGTCGGAATGAGCGTCGTGCATGCACTCCCTCTGTGGAAGCACAGTTGTGGGACAGCAAAAAAAAGAAGAAAAAAAGTCTCAGATGTGTATTCGTTAGATGGATAGAACTTAACTGTGTACTTTCCATTTTCCTGTATGGACCCAAAAAACACATTCAGCAGCTTTAGTTATCAAGCTAGAAAATCTGGAATTATCTGTTTCTCTTTGAACCCCAAACCCTTGCAGCTCATGACACTAATAACTACTTGCAGCCCATCGTTTTTTGTTGGCAGGATGTGCAAGTGACATGGAATACTACAGACCCTGACTTCACGCCATGCTTCCAGAAAACCGTACTGCCATGGACCCCAGTTGCCTTTCTCCTCTTGCTAACCCCATACAAACTGTACGCTCTCTGCCACAGGAAGGAACGCTTCATCAGCTGGAATTGGCTCAGCGGATCCAAACTGGTATTGAGTTCGCACACATGAAAGAAAGTAGTCCTCACTGGATTTAGAAATGAATGAAACACACATCATTAAGTTGTAAATATTTAAACCCTTCATCAGTTGGAGTAAGGAATCAGAAAAGCCATTTACATATTGGAATCGTTTGTTCAATTTTTATTCCTTGTTTTTTTTGACTAGTAGCGTGCTACCCCGAAGACGGAGTATTGCTGCCTTAATGGCAGGGATAAAAAATGGTCATGCACATAAAACTCCACTCCCTTTGTTGAGCAGATGGGATTAATACCTGCCTGTCTATGATAGGGAGCGTCCGCAGGAGTGTCAGCCTGCTTATGCAGAAGAAGAAGAAGACTAGTAGCATACAGCTGATGGTTTGGTCTACCCTTAGTATCAAATGGAAATATGCCATCAATAATTCTCTGGTATTCTCACCACTAAGGGCACCTAAACAAAATTCAGTAGTCCCCCAATGCAGCCAGCAAAAGGTAGAAAAGATAAGCAGAAGAAACTACTGTTAAGAAATAAGTTGCACAAAACACAGAACTAACAAGTAAAAAGTAATCCATATAACAGGAAATCTTTGAGTCTATGCTTGAAGATCCATCAGAGATGCAAGGGAGGTCAGCAGTTAGAGTGGTCACTTAGAATGTTTAGTAATCCATGCGTTGTCAGTCATATCAGTGTTGACAGCAGCTGCAAGTTACAGAGTGCAGCTTATTCCTGGATCTTTTAAGAGAGGTAGTCTGTTGAATGGCCAAACAATGATATGCTAAACAAATGAACAGTAGGGAAGACTGTTAAAAAGATGAGTCTCTCATAGTTAACATCTTGTGGATTTCGCACACCCTCCTTGGGCATATAAACAGGCTCACAAAGACACTGCCCCCTGAACCTCTTTCCCATTGACTAACGCCATTCTCATTCTTTCCCATCTCACTACTAGCATCCTCACGAAGAAAAGTAGAAAAAGATTATGCTTAGTATGGAGTGATTAATTATTGTTTAATGTTTTGTTGGCAACATTCCCAAGGAAAAACAACATGCTGTGAGCAAAGCATTCAAGTTTGCTTATTTTGCCCCCCTTAGTTTCTTCTCTTCAGTTCTGTTTTTTTTTGTTTTTTGTTTTTTCATGGTTGGTCTTTAATTATAGTCTCGTAAAAAATTTTCCCAATGTCTAGCTCACATGTTCATTGAGATTTGTGTTTGCATTGTCATGCATGCAATCATTAAGCTATGATGTTTATATTATAGTCCAGTAGACCAGTGAAGCTGAGACCACATTAGGGCTGACATGAATGTGTGTATGCACATACAAATGCACATGCATGCTGGCACACAGGAAAGCACACACACACACACACACACACACATACACACACAGTGAGAGAGAGAGAGCGAAGAGATAGATAACGATAGTAGAAAATAGAGAAAGATGGTAGAAAACATTCAAGAAAACAAAGATGGTAGAAAACATTCAAGAAAACAATGTTTTTCCTCATCAGAAACAGGGTCTTTCTTTGTCTAGTCCCAGGGACTACAGGGATTTTTGTGGTAAAGGTAATGATTCATTTTCTTCGAGTTATTGAAATGTATGATATAATGTATCTCAAGGAATACAAATCATTGCAAATACGGTTTGTTGATTTTTCTGCTTTGCCAGAAAAACAAGCTGGTTAAAGAATACGCATCTTAGATTTTTTTAAAATTTAAACTAAATTTAACATCTGTAAGCATCAATTGGTTAGAAAAATGCCAAGGAAGAGAGGCATCAGAAGCACTTAAAGGAAAAAAAAAAAAAAAAAAAAACGACGAAAGTGCTCCATGACCTGCATGCAACAGAGACATATTTAGAAAAAAAGAAAAATCGGGTGTGCATTGATGGGGGGGTATGTGTACATATTTATACATGCAAATGTAGTCAGAGAATGTGTGAATGGGCACTTTGCTGTTGGACCAAGCTTTACACTGAAGCTTTGGGGGAAAAGAAAGATGTGATATTGGGTGTGCAGGCTGTGTCTGGTTTGATAGCAGCAGTCCTGGCAGTGCAGTGTATAGCAGCTGTTGTGGAGTACTCCAAGGGCATTACCATTCCTCCTGTTGACTTCACCTCTCCATTAATACAGATTCTGGGCATCGTAAGTCATTTGTTAATACTCACTAGCATGATTCATGGTATGTTTGGACAGACTTTTTAAGAAAACGTATGCATATATTTTCTTATAGGAATATGTGTGTGTAAGATTGGACAAGGGTTTCATTTTACTGTGTCTGAAAATGTTATGTGCCACCCTGTTGTCATGGTATTCTGGACATTATCAGATTTCATTTCCATATTTGATAATACGTGACCACAGATTCTTTCAGCTATATTTGATCAGTGCATGATCACATTTGTTACATCCAGTTATGTATTATGACAAACAGTGCAAAGCAATTTCTTCTCTCTGTTCATGTAGTACACAACAGTGGAGACTGCGTAACAGAATTTTCATGGGACAAAGTTTTTTTTTGGTGGTAATCAACAATTCTGCCAAAAAAATAATCTCAAAAAGTGTATGGAAGCTGGAATAATGTTACGTGAATATGAGACAGTCATCAAAGTAAGAAGGTCACAGTAAGCATGCACCTGACCCAATTCTTCAACATGGTGTGGTCTCAAAACTTTGTGGATGTGGTCTAGTGTATTTGGATTAGTCCCCCACGTGGTGATGCCCTGATGAAACTGAACAGAAACTTCATCTGTAAAAACACAAAGCCAGATGAGAAAGATATTTCTGCGAAAGTCAGAAACTTATGTTTACTTCTGTTTATAATGAAAGATAAAAGATAATCATTAGAATGATAGTCACAGAAGCTAATTTGTCAATCATTTAGAGACTTTATGACTGAGCAGTTGCTGCATGACTGTGAAGGCTCGACTTCCAGTCTGCTTGTAATTGATACTGCAGTTGTGGTATTTGATCGAGTGTGCTTTTGACCATGGTCACAGAAGTGCTATTTCCAAGATTGGCCAGACTGGTCTTTTCCAATATTTGTATCAGCTGCGACTGCCATTTTTTACTTGAGAGCTTTGCATGGCTGCTTACTTGCTCCTGCAGAAGCTCCAAGTGCAGTCTTAAAGCCAACAGTCTATCACAGAACACAACGCAGTAGCCGTATGTGAAGGAATGTGTCAGAGAAAAGAAAAAGCAACTACCATTATGCTACTTGATTTTTAGAATATCTTCAGGAGAAAAGGTTGCTGTGTTTCATGTGAAAATATGAGAAAGCTGCTCTGTTTTTCATCTTTGTGTTAGATCAGTTCTTGAAAACTGACACTGTTTTTCATTGGTAAAACAGGTCAGTGATTGGAAACTCCCACTGTTTTTCATTTTGCTTTAAGCAGGTCAGTGATGGAAAACTTGCTGTACTTTTCATCTTATGTAAATCATAGCAATAATAGGGAAAAAACTTGGACTTTTCATCTTTGGGTTAATGGTAAGAAACACTGGGTTTTCTTTGTCTTCCTGTTAAATACCTTAATTATGGATAACATAACTGCTTTTTATCTCCGTGTTAAATACTGTTCATCAATGATAGAAGATTTTTTGTTGTTGTACAAGACTGCAAATTCCATATTGTTTCCTGAAGTTTGTGTTAGAATTACTTGCATTATTATCATTTATTTTGTAGACTTAACTGTGTATGATGATTGTAAATTTGGTCAGTTATATTAGATGTGTATAAAACAGAGATTTATCTATTTCCGTCTTAAAAATCTGATGCTTACAAAACACTATAACCTGTCATTTGCTTTTCTTTCTGTAGCCGTATTACTCAATTCAGTGAAGGAAATTTACCCTGCTACTAAAAATAAAGGTCACTTTATGTAGTGTCACATCCAAAAATAATTTTCTGACATTTTGAGCTTTAACAGTGAACAGTCAAAATACTTGTCATAAACAAAAGTTAGAAGTAAGGTAAAAGTAGTGGTTCATAAGAAAAATGGTTACTGGGTATGAGAATGATGTGATACATTTGTGAATTAAAAGAAGTCTAAATCTAAGAGTATTCATAGTAGCTAAGAAACTGGCTCTAGACATGAACCTGTTCAATGATTTCATTTGTAACTTACAAGGGGCAGATCACTTCGTCCACAGGACGGGTGTGATTACTATTTAAAGGTAAACGAATACAGTGTGTGTGTGTGTGTGTGTGTGTGTGTGTGTGTGTGGTCTTGTATTACATTCAGTTGCCAGAAGTACATTCTCAGTGAATCCTAGTTTTGAAATAGTGTGCTTTTTTTTCTTTTACATGTGTTGGACTTTTAGGGCTGGTTTTTAAGACTTATTTCAACAGTGGCATTGAAATGATTGTTTTTACCTTTGTTGCTAAGAAAGAGAAATTAAAGCATCGATTGCTAGCATACTCAGACAAGGATACAACAAATAGGTTGGTACATCCTTTTTGTCAACGCTGCTTTTGTTTTGCATGAAAACATTGGATCTGTTGGACTGTGTGATGGATCAGCCTCAGAGCTGTTTGTGAGTGAACATCATGTATGTGACCTCTCTCTTTTTTCTTTTATGTAAAAGTTTCATTTAAAGTTTTATGTCATACTGTTATGCTGTCTGGATTTAATCTTATTTCACCCCTCAATTTCATTATGTCAGAACTGACGCATATGCATGATATTCTGTAGATGACCATTTTTGAAGCATGGGTAATCTTTGTCCACAGAGGAGAGATTCCATTTAATCCTAATGTGTGCGTTTATGTGTGCATGCGCCTACGCAGACGTGTGTATGTGCATGGGCCTGTGCAGGTGTGTGTGTGTGTGCATGGGCCTGTGCAGGGTGTGTGTGTGTGTACATATGCATGCATATTTGCCTGTACGCTGGTGTCTCCTGACTAATCAGATTGTAGTGTATGCATAGTCAGCAGCCTGCGTTTGCTTACAGTTGTAAATATAACTTTGTGATTTTTACTCAGGTGCTGGCGGTCATTTTCATCTGTTTGGACCGAAGAAAAGGTGTCCAGACATCAGGATCGCTGCTTATTTTTTGGCTTCTACAACTGATCATGGGTATTATCATCCTACAATCCAAGATCAGACAGGCTGTTTTGATGGTCAGTGTTTGTCGAGTCTCTTTAATCTCTTTATAGTATTTATTGTGTTTTTGTCCATTCTTACAGAAGGGCATCTAATATGATTTCTCAAGGAAGCTCATGAAATGAATAAGTTAAAAGATTATTAGCAGTATGAAATGATGTATTGTGAGTTGTTATGCATTTGTCACACATAAAATGCAGACATGGATTAATGGAACTTGTGCATGTTCTGAACACAAAGAGAATTTTGTATTGACTTTTTTCTGTTTGTAACCCGTGTCCTTTGGTTACAATTTTGGGTGAGGTGCGTGCTTGTTAAGTATCTTTGTTTCTAACTACTCAACCAAATTTCCACTATAACAGACTGGAGTCCACAAACAGAGTAAAACAAAACAAAGCGTTTATTTGAATAATAGGAACTAACTAAGCCAGAATAATAAAGGAGAACAAAAGAAACAAAACTTTCCCAGATCAGCCCAAAATATTTCCTTTCCAACAGTATGGCCTATCCATACCCAACCACATGGAAATATAAAAAAAACACAGCTGAGATCCAGAGAAGTTTTTAGAGTTTTACAGAATTTTTAGAGTGATTTTAGAAGTTTTTAATCTTTACGAGTCTTAAGAGCCTTTTGGAGTTAAATAAGAAACACAGTAATAACCACCAGAACAAAACCAAGGGTCTCAAGCCAAAAGAAAAAATCGTCTGAAAAAAGAACACAAAACATAGTGATTTTTCTGTCTGATCTCTCCACATTAATTTCTTCAAGTAAACCAATGGCTACACATCATCCTGAAAGGACAACTATGGCTGAAAAGAGAAGTTCAACTACAAACCATAAGATCTTAAACATATTAAAAACACTTGCAAATCAACAGACACATGTTACACAAAAAAAATGAAAACAATGTGAAAATAAATGTGCTAATAAACTGACTTTCCCTAGTCCTCTGCTTTTACAGTAGGGAAACCAGTCAATGAGTCGCATGTCACCATGCCACATGGAAATTTTCCCTTTGTCCCTGGCCACATGTTCCACAACCCTGCCATTTTGCCAAACCACATGGTCATGAATTTCTTTGTCATCCTGTGCTATCTTTTGTCTGTACAAGATTTTGCCCATGAGGAAAATCAAACAAAGTATACACTGAATGCTACTGAGCATTTCCTGCTCAATACCTATTATTGACACTCTGTCACATCTCCATGTCACAGTGTACCCAACAATTTTGATACGAGGTGTGTTTCCCCACAACACCTCATATCACCCCATTTTGGTCGCTCATGCACCCTTCCAATATTAATTTCCCAAAGGTCATAATTTCCAAACAGATATCTCACTTCTCCATTTTACTCCTCTGTTATTTACCAGCACATTTATATTGTTTTCCACAAGAATTATACAAAACAATGAATACAACCCCATCATATCTTTGAGAGCATCATGCCCTAATTCAGAATCAAATCAAATATACATGGATAAAGTCAGCACAAGTCTTACCAATACAACACACAATAAAAATCTCACATTCTGAATAAACCATATTTCAGAAACATCAAACCAGAATCCCTTCCAGAACATTTGC
The DNA here is from genome assembly GCA_016801955.1 of Conus betulinus. Taxonomy (NCBI): domain Eukaryota; kingdom Metazoa; phylum Mollusca; class Gastropoda; order Neogastropoda; family Conidae; genus Conus; species Conus betulinus. The sequence goes on from JADBJO010013627.1 coordinate 17,654, forward strand.
CTCTGCTATAAACTATTTCATACAAGTGTCCACAGGTGAAAGGTAGATTGCATGAAGGCTTGCCACATTCTAGTCACAAAGGCTATCAGTCTTTGTTCAGTCTACCTAGAAACATGCGGCCAACCATGTGGCCCAAACCAGGTGCAAATTTCATTTCTTTTCCAGCTCTTTTCTTCTTTGAGAAAACTGTTTAGGACTGATTATTTAGTTACTTATTCCTCTTTTCATTTTTTTCCTTTCACTATATAACATACTGAGACCTGCAATATAAAACAAGTGTAGAAAATTCAGTTCCAAACAAGACAATCACCCACCTCTGCTGGTAGTGGCAGAGAGCACCCAAGAGCCCTCTCAGCTTGTCCTGGTTGTAGCTGGGCATCTGTGTCTAAGTAAAAGGTTGGCTAGATGTGGTAGCTCTTTTTTATAATGGTAGAGCCACATGGTCACCCAAACAGGAAGTCACATGGGCACCTATCCGGAAGATAATCATTTTCTTTGTTCTCGTTAGAGATTACTACTTTTAAAACATTCCTTTCCATTTTAAATGAGTACTCCTTAATTTATACCACTAATAAAGACTTCCTAGAGTGTTATAATCAGAGAAATCCCTGATACCATTTTTTTTTTTTGTTTGTTTGTTTATTTTCTGCGGGACTGCTTCCTGCTTAGTAAAAATTTGCCGCCGAAACTATACCCACAGCATCTGTGCAAATTTTCGACATTTTCTTTCTTTGTTTACACTAATGTTTTGCAGCAACCAACCTGGCTGTAATCTACCACGGAAATTCTTATTTTATGTGGGGGGTTACATGTTTCTTCTTTTTTTTTTTTTTTAGCATAAGGTGGCATAGAGGGTTAGAAAATTCTCATCTGTTCTCATCCAGAAAGCACTGTTGGGGTTCAAACAATGGGTTTTATAGAAAGCAGAGTCACTGTTATGAGACTGTTGTACTGATGATGTCAACTTTGAAATAATGCATTTTGTATCATAGGCATGGAGTGGACAGTTACCTTCAGTGTTTTGCTATCATGTCTATCTTGTTCACTTTCAGTATATATATATATATATATATATATATATATATATATATATATATATATATATATATATATATAAACAAAATAATAATAATTACAAGGACTTCCACATTTAACACTTATATCACCTCCATTGTGTGTGGACTTGATCACATGAACTTTTACTTGCAACATTTTGCATCAAACTGATCATCTCAGGTGAACTTTCACATTCAGCGGTTGATATCACATTCATCTTGTGGAGTTCCAAATTCAGTGATTTGATGATACATTTATCTTATGGACTTTAACATTTTGCGAACACAAGCATCATGTAAACTGTCAAAATATGAAAAAGAATTGCCACATCACTCATCACATGGACTTTCATGTTACTATGTTTTGCAACATGTGGGCTTTCAGACTTGGCTGTACATGCATTATGTTGCCTTCTAAAGTCAGCATGTTGTTACTTCCATGGTGGGGACTTTCAGACTTGGCTGTACATGCATTATGTCACCTTCTAAAGTCAGCATGTTGTTACTTCCATGGTGGGGACTTTCAGACTTGGCTGTACATGCATTATGTCGCCTTCTAAAAGTCAGCATGTTGTTACTTCTATGGTGGGGACTTTCAGACTTGGCTGTACATGCATTATGTCGCCTTCTAAAGTCAGCATGTTGTTGTTACTTCCATGGTGGGGACTTTCAGACTTGGCTGTACATGCATTATGTTGCCTTCTAAAGTCAGCATGTTGTTACTTCCATGGTGGGGACTTTTTTTAGTTCAAAATGTTGCATCACGTTCATTGCATGGACTTTAGTATTCATCCTTTTTTCAGTTAATGCATCATGTTGATTTTTAGATTAAAGATTTTGCTATCACATCTATTGTGTGGGCTTTTATATAAAAAAAAGTTTTATGGTCCAACCTTCTGTTCTGAAGTGTTGGTTTACTACCTGTATAGTGATTTCAGCTGTCTTTGTATTTTTATTATTGTCCTTCTACTTACTTTCATACCTTATGCTTCAGGTGACAGAGAATGTGTGTACATGTGTGTGTGTGTGTTTCAAGTACATGTATTTTATTTTGCACAGTGGAAGAGCTTGAACTGATAGTTCTGTGCCTTCAGATTAACATTTTATTACATTAATGTTCTTTTTCTCTTTTGCCATTCTGTGTTTTACATTGAATTTTACAGATTTGGAATGTGTGGGGTTTTTCCTTTCTTTTTCAGCAGCAAATCAGTGTGTTTCAGTTGTTACACTCTTTTTTGAACTGAAAGTTTCTAGATGTGTATTTGATTTCTTTTGTTGTTCCAGGAAATGTGGAGGAGAAGCTGATCTTTGTTACCTTTGTTGTGTACTTTGTTTTGATCTTGGTCTCCTTCATCCTTTCCGCTCTGGTTGATCAACCACCTCAGTTTGAAGAAGTCCAGCAAGACACAGTAAGGAGTTGTAGTTTGTTTCAAAATGTCATGTCTTTAGTTTGTACATTACTGATTATATGAATTATGTTATGTTGCTCACGACTTAGGTCAGGAGTTGTAATTTGTTTCAAAATGTCATGTTTTCTGTTAGCGCATTACTGATAATATAAATTTTGTTGCTCACGACTGATCTTCTGAGTGTAGGGCACCTTTAGCATGATCCATTTCAGCCTGATGAGTGGTGGGTGTGGTTGTGATGGACAAAAAGAGATGTTTGAACTGCTGTAACAATCCAAGGGGAAAGCTGGAAGCGCTGCATTCAGACACTGAAGATGAGTCAGCTGATTAGTTTAATATTTGATGCTGATCTGTGGATTTCTATTGGACATAAAATGATGACTAGCACAAAAGAAATGAAAGTGCAAGTTGACAAGACTTTTGTGGAGTACATCTGAAAAAGTCATGAAGAGGTTTTGTAGACTGTTCATTAGTTAGAATATGATCTTGAATTAACGAGTAGTTATTATTGCTTTGATGGAAGTTGTTGAATTCCCAATATGTAGATCTGAGGCTATCCAAGGGGAATTAGAGAAAAAAAAAAAGGCAGAAATGGATATCACTTTCTGATCCTGCTTACTACGTCCAGTGAGGAAAGTTTTTAAAGACGCCATGAAAGGTCGTTTCCTTTGCAGCCTTTTCTTTCTATGCACAGAGCTTTATCTTTCATCACAACATGATGCTGCTGCAAGTCACCACGCTCGCCAGAGTTGAGATAGTTTTTGGTGTAGCTTCATACTTGCACACAGAAAACAGATGGCTGTATTATTCCACTGCTTTCCTTGGTTTGGAAAGTTTTCTTGCAGCCATCAGACAAAGAAAACTCTTGATGCGGATCATCACAATGTGCCTAAGTTTAAATTTTAGCAACCTGCACAGAGACTGATGTGTTGAAGTTGCAGCTTGGACAGAACGCTGAATTTCTGTTATAATAGTAATGATAATAACGATTATTTATGGCGCTTAATCTTACATCGTAAGCCCTAAGTGCTTCAAATACATGAAAAAGATTAAAGAAAACAAACGAAACCAATAAGAAGATGAATATTGCAATAAGTACCATGCATCAAGAAACAAGGGTGCATATTGACACACATCCATGCACACACAGAAACACACAGAAACACATACACACTCACACACACACACACACACACACACACACACACACACACACACACACACACACACACACACATTAGTCACAGAATCAATTTGATGGGCAAGGGAAGGGGAAGAAAGAACTGCTATAACTACAGACGAGTCAAAAGAATTGAGTGATCGATGGTGTCAAAAGCAGCTGATAAGTCAAGAAGAGAGAGCAGAGATACTTGATTATCATCGAGGGCCAATAAGAGATTGTTCACAATTTTCAGGAGAGCAGTTTCTGTACTGTGGCCAGAGCAATAAGCAGACTGTAAAGGGTAGAGGAGGAGATTGCAGTGTAGGTGATTATGAAGTTGAAGAAGGACAATCTTTTCAGTGAGTTTAGAAAAGAAAGGGCAAATTAGAAACAGGCTTGTAGTTTTTAAGACTATCAGCATCAAGGGAGGGTTTCTTAAGTAAAGGTCTAACAACTGCAGTTTTGAATACAGAAGGAAAACAGATAAGTTTAAGGATTCATTCATGATTGCAGTAGTTGTCATGATATAGGTGAGCTTCAGTCCATGGGAAACTGCGCAGGCCGCTAGCTTGAATGGTACTTTATACATTGTTCCCCATTCCTGTGACCAAAAACAATAAATTTCCACTCCAAAAGTGTTCTTTTGATATGGGTCATAGATCGCTTTTTCCCTAAACAAGATAGCAGAATGAAGGCAATTACTTCGATAGTCAGTCAAACTTGTGATTGGTGTAGGATTCGACATTGTGTGTATGACAAAGTGAACATTTCTCTCTCTCTCTCTCTCTCTCTTTTTTTTTTTTTTCTTTTAACAGAATTTAGTGACATAATATAAGAAATTTAACACTTACGAAAAACTCCTTGGACATTTTCAGTATGAACATGATAAAAGTTTAAAACATATAGATTGTATGCTTTGGTGATCTTTTGTTAAGTCTGCTGAATTTTGAAAATATAGCCAAAATGTTAAGTCACAAGATAATCAGTCCATTTTTACTGTATCGCTGTTGAGTTGATCTTATTTTATGGTTATGGGTGAATGTTTGCCAGAGGTACCTGTGAAGTCACTAGTATGTTATTGCTTCCCTGAAAATGGTATACCTGTGGATGATGAGAAGGAAAGAAAATGCTTCCTGACTCTGGCATCTAGGATTAACCTGAGTATTGTGTGCCATCCTGCTCTGCTTGTCCGCCATTACCGGTTAGCAACAGAACCATCCCCTTCAACTTGTCACGGATGAACCTTTTTTTCATTCCCATGTGGGTGGATCACATGGTTTGACTAGGCGCATGATCCATTAAAGCGAATGTTTCAGATTTAAGTTCATTTGGCACTGTAAGAAATGTGTCCAGCAGTTGCAGAAATATTACATAGATACAGCATCAGGTGAAGAACAAAGTTTTCTGCAAGTATAAACCATATGTTTTCTTAAGATGATGAAATGCTTTCTGCAATTGTAAATTATCTGTTTTCTTCGGTCTTTGGCTATATAATTTTAGCTGGTTGGGATGGAGCTAATAGCTGGTGAGAATTATATCTTTTTAGTACTGCTGAAGAACATTAATTGGTTTATGGATGATGTTTAACAGATTTGGCTAAAAAATGTAGAAGACCAAGTTTATAAGATGTTCATGAATAAGCACACTGATTCATAAACAGATGTTATTCTGAGATTTGTACATTTATTGATGTCAGTTGAACAGAATGCTTTTCTGCATTTGACGCAATAGCTGAAACATACTGGTGACATTAAAGGAATATCTTATTGCAGGCTTTAGGCAGATAAAACATTAAAAAAAAGAACAAAAATTAAAGCAAAACTGAAGATTGATATCTGGTTCCTGATGACACCAGCTATATACTTTAGGGAAGGTGATGGGAACGGGACCTAATTTCAGTCTTTGGTGCTTTTTTCTGGGGCTCTTGTGTTTTCTCCCTTTACACAACTCTGTCATAAACTGCATCTGAACATGGCAAGTCACCATGCTCACCAGAGGTATGCGGTTTTTGGTGTGCTTCAAACTTGCCCACACAGAAAATACATGGCTGTATTTCACTGCTTTTCATGATTGGTAAAACACTGTTTTCGGCCGATTTAGAAAGCTTTATTACAACCATTTAACAACACTTGTTATTCCATGTTGATGGATGAATGGTTTACACAGATGGGTCAGCCCAAATGGAGTGCTGAAAGAACAGCTGTTATCTGTTTCTCATTGTTTTAAAAGTTTTCATGTACCTATTGAATAAATTTTTTTTTAAAAAAATTGTTAAAGATTTTCGTGATGAAGGTTCCGCAGACATCTGTGCTGGAGCCATTGATGTGGTACATCATCTTGTTTTCTTTAAAAAGATACCAATTCAGTTTATCAGGATGTTGCAAATCATCTATGCTGACCTGACTTGTGTAGTTCTGTACCGAAATTCGAACCCACAACCCCAGGATCACAAGTCTGGCGCTCCACCAACTGAGCTATTCCCGGCCCCTCATTTCCTGTGACCCCTGCATGTTGTGGGCAGTACACCCATATGAGAAGGCTGGATATCATGCCAAGCAGGGCTTCCCATGTCATTGTCCATTCTTTGAAGCAGTTTCAAGTCCATGGCGTGATGAGGTCCAAGCTTGTCTGTAAATGTGAGCCAAAGGAGTGCTTGTATAACTGCTACCTCTATTCTGAGAGCTGAAGTTGTTAAACTGTATGCGCAGTAGTCTCCCTGGATTGTTTGGCCTTTTTTGCTTCACTGTGTGTTCCCAGTCCTTTGGTGACGGACCATCAGTGATTATATCAATATTTTCTTTTTTTTGCCAATTTTTTTCCATCACGATCTGAATTCCTGCATTGGTTTTTGCCTTTCTGCGATTCTTGAATATGGCTCTCAAGCTCTGGTGTGCTGACAATGTGAAAGAGTTGTTTGAAATGGTTAGGACACCTCTCCATTCCTTAGTTTTTATTTTGACTTCTGATAACTTGCACATTGTGCTGTATGCTCTCTTCTGCCTGTAGATGTTCATTGACAGCAACCTGTTCATGCTCAGACTTTAACACATACACGCATGCACGCGCGCACACACACACACACACACACACTCTCATTATGATAGTGGTGCATATAATTCATATATTAGATATCTGCTGAATTTGGTCCATGAGATACAGTCCCTATATCTTTTCCCTTTTTATGTCACTTATCTAGACATGGCTTGCAGATGTGATGTAGTGATGGCCCCTTGATAAAAACAATCTGGTTACTTTAGGACTTTTGAAGCAGTTCCTCCCTCTGCGCTTTTTCAGAGCCTTTATGGATGTTTTTCCATGCCACCTTTCTTTTAACCTTCAGAGCTCTATCATTCACCACATCAGGGCATTGCAAGTCACCATGCTGACCAGAGTACATTTTGGTGTGGCTTCAAGCTTGCATACATAAAATAGGTGGCTGTAATACGCTGTTTTCCTTGGTTTGGAAAGCTTTTATGCAGCTGTCTGACAGAAACTGTTGATACCATGGCGGAATGCTAATGGATGATGTGAACGTGATTTATAGATGGGATGCAACCAACTGAAAAGTCACAAAAAAAAGTTAAAAAGTTTGATGAACTTCTTGAGATTGCAGCACAGATTTTACACTTTTTTTTTTTAAAAATTTTTAGCTGAAGCTGATAACAGTTATCTTAACCTTCAAGTGCCAGCTAACTTCAAAGCAAACTGTACCAGACAATCAGATCAAGTTTCTGGAGCATTAGTCTGGGATATTGTTTTTTTTTGTTGGTTTTTTTTTTTTTTCGTTTTAAGTATCCCTGGACCTGCAGGACTGAAACACCAAAATTTGCATATGAATATAGTGGATGTGTTTTGATGTGTATGTGTCTGTTTTTGTGTTGTTGATGTTTTGTGACTGACCACAGCGGTCACTGGCTAGCATTATGAAGGCTCAGGATAACAACACTAACTTGCTACATTTGAGTCGTCTGAGTCATTGTCACTGAACTGGAAATTTCAGTCACATTCAAGTATTTGTTTACATATGTATTCTTCTTGTGTTATGGGCATACCACACAATCACCTGGTTTTTCTACATTGACATGGTCTTCAACCTGAGGAAGGTGGTTAATTAGTGGAAGAAAGAGAAATACCGTGAATTCATTGATAATCCAGAAACTGGACGAAGAAGCAGTGATGCATGAAATGTTTTGGAGACAGCAACCATCAGATTGGTTAATGTTGATGGGAAAAACAGTTGGATGAAGTAAAACCACCAAAATGAATTGCTGTGGAGCTGAAGAGTGCAAAAGAGATGGTTTGTGTGCAGTGAGAAACTTCACCACTTGTCCTCTAGAAAAAAAAGATATGCCTTTTATCAGACCACATGAACAGTTAAACCATATTGTACGAAAGATTGATAGGAAATATATAAGTGAAAATAGTATCAGCGTTTTAACTGATGGGCAATGAACTGAGTGAATGAAAAAAAAAGAAAATGAGACTATTTTTGGAAAAGAAAGTGTAGTTGTAAATAGTTTGTTTGTTATGAAATGTTACAGTTTGTTTTTGAGTGCTTGTAAGATCTCGTTGATATGAGTAATAATACTTTCTACACTGATTATTTTGTTGATACTATTGATGAATATCAATGCAGTGCAGTTTGTGTGTGTATGTGCGCAAGAGTCTGTGTGTGTGTGCGTGCACGCATGCATGTGTGCATGTGTATATGATGCATGCATGTGTATATGTGTATGTACACATGTATGCACACAAAGTCGGCATCCATTTTCGATGATGCCTAACTATGCTGGTTAATCCAATGGCATTTGGTGTTATCCCTTTGGCCAGTAGAAACGTTCAGGCAAAGGCTTGGAGCCTCACTTGCATCCGCAAAATGTAGTAATTGATGTTGGTTTTATTTTTCATCATATGGGATACTCTTTGTATTCTTATAGTTGAATAAAAAAAAAAACCCACCTAAAACCAACCTTCCAAAGCCCAGGAAGTGTACAGATTACAGCAAATAAGCTTCATATCTGTTGTCAGCAAGTGGTGCCGGTTTCATGTAAAGGACGTTTGTTATTGATTTGGTTTATTTTTATCTATTATTTTTTTAAGTCTGGAAAGTGTGATTTCAGGGGGTGAGTAACTCATTTTGACGTTAGCTATTTGTGTTAACATAGGTTTGTTTATCTACAGAGAGATACAAGGTTGAACATTAATTAAATTTTCCCAGAATTCTTGTTCAATGTCAACAGAGTGATCAGTCTTGATCAGTTGCAACATTGATTTTTTTTCATATAGCTAACCTTAATTTCTGTGGATTGTTGACAGTTTTTTTGTTTGTTTTAGATGGGTAATCCAGTTTGATGCTACAGTAGGCAGTATTTGACATATGAAAATAGGAAGATGAAAATCTTGTGACACTTGATTTTGTCATACAATGCTCAAAAAGAAAGTTTAGCTCATGTTTATTTAAAATTTTCCATTTAGCTCATGTTTCTTTCTAAAATTTTTGTTTTTATTTTTCTCATACTAGTTGCTTCTTAGCTTTAGTCAATATGTAGAAGTATTGGTTTATTTATAGCAAAATGAACTATCATTTGAAATGGCTCTTAAGCCTTATCTGACTGGTCACGATAGCAAGACACATGCTCATCAGAGCGTCTTTGATGTGGTTTCAAACTTGCTAACAGAGAAAAAAGAATACTTGCTGAGATGATGTTTTCTGCTAAGCCTAAGAGAGCTTCTATGCAGCTATCTGATAAAAATTTGAAAATTGAAAATCTTCTTTTCATGAGGCATGGATTTAGGTAACTTATTGCATGGTGTTGAAATATTAACGCTCTGTAAGATAGGAAAGTGAAAATATCCCCAAAATTGTTCTACACATGGATTTAAGTTGAAATTTGTTTGTGCATGGAACAAGATTGAAGAGAGAAATATATACAGATAGACAGCATATGGCATTAGACATGGAGCAGTGCTGGACATTTTACGGTACTATAGTTTTCTTGTTACTGAGTCATGAATTACAATAAACCCCAAAACACAGATTTTCATACTTGCATATATGCATAAGTAAGTCAAAGTCATATATGCATGAAGACACAGCACGCTCTTTACTCTATTACATATCCCAAGATCTTTCCAGATGTGGTTGTCATCGACTCCCAGTTGGCCCAACTTGGTCAAGTCATTTCAGCATTTGACACCTGACTCTGCCACTCTGTGCTCCCACCCCCATCCCGCAAACCTCTCACCATCCGGGTCTTAGATGTATGATGTTACAAGGGCTTGTCATAGTTTCCATGTGTGTCCATGCACTCTCAGACATACACATATGCATACAGATGCATTCCCACTTCCACGTGTGCACATACACATTCAACATAACATTCAAAGATTAAATTACCCGCAGAAATGTTCAAAAACTCCATCTACACTTCAGAGCTCACAGTGTTGGTCATAGTATTTCAGATAGCCATGGAATCAACAGAAAGACTTCCTCATTCTCTCTGACTCCTTTCCTCTTTGGAGGCCATTGCTGGCCTTAGTGTAAAGCTTCTCGGCTCCTGAATTTTTAAGCTGTACGCTTCTCTGAAATCTGATGGTTATAACATAGTCTTTGCTCAGGCTCCTAGTCATATCACCGTCTGAAGCAATGAGATGACTGATTAACGCATCCAGAATGCCACAAATAAAGAATTGCGCATATTATCTGTCCCTCAGACCTGTGTTAAAGACCAAAGTAACTGTACCTGAATTTGTTACGTGACAGTCACCATCTTGTACTACAAAGGGTCAAGAAAATGTGTCCTCTTCATCCTGTCCATCCTTTCCCTCCACCTCACAGACATGCACTTCATTGCTCCCCTTCCTTTTTTATTTATTTGGTCTTTTTTTTCTTTTTGCTGTCCCGTCTTCTGTGCCACCTCAGTGGCAATGTATCCATGCTGTTCATTCCAATCCCTCGTCCACAGCCCGGCCAGGCCATCCGCAACCCCGGCACTGGCAATAGACAGGGACGAATCAGTGTCAAGTCATCATGAGGCAACCCACAGAAGGAGACACTGCACTGTGACCTTAGTGGTGCCTGTTCTGATCCAACATACCCAGGACACCACCTACTAAACCCCCTACTGTCAACAGTGATTGTTTAGGCGCGGAGCCAGCATGAGTGAGCTCCGTCCCCCGCCCCCCTTCCCCTGGAGGGTGTCACCATGTCCTTCCAATGACAACCCCCATGAATTTACTGATACCAGTGGCCCCACAGAAGCCAACCAAGGCCATAGACATGGAAATGATATCAAAACGGAGGTCACCATAAGAGCAGTGCGTGAAGGGCCAGAGAATTCGAGACTTTTTTTTTAATGCTGATTGATGAAGATGATGCTACGGATTTCCATTACAGTCTGAAACTGCGAAACAGGGCTGTATTCAGTGCTTACTTTCATAGTGTCCCCGTGTGTCAATAGGCCCAAGAGACACAGACACCTGCAGTGTTTGTCAGGAAATTTGAGCAACGCTGTCAGAGAGGCATCTATTAAGTGGATTAAACTTGACTGTATGGTCCCAGTCTTTCCAACTGAATCCGAAGCAAACTCAACTCTGGGTAGGAGCCGGTTGGGGCAGAAAAATACTACAAATAAGTGGCTCTGATGGGAATCAAACCCACAACCTCCCAGCCGGGAGTCCACGACGCTAACCACTTTGCCACAGCAGCTGGTCTTTCCTCCCCAGCCTACCTTTCGTGCTGGCTCAAATTTCAAGCGACTGACATTGCAGCCATAATCTTACAGTAGAGTGAATGCTCAGTGTGATGGTCTCAAGTCAAGCATATTGTTTTCAGTCTCAGGCAGCTTTAGAAATAGAGTCAGTGAAAGTTAAATAGGAGAAGCCCAAGGTGATCTTTTGGCAAGTGCATGAATGTAGTTCTTACGAAGTGGTCTTTGGATTGGTACCTTAATTGTGGTCAGTCTAGTCGGAAGATTCATCAGCACAATGAAGCCACCTAGTGGACGTTTGCATAATTATCATCACTTTGATATGGAGGCATGGCTGTATGTTTGCTTTTCATTGTGATTTTCAGGTATACAGTACTGCCTGATTCAGTTCACTCTAAAAAAAAAAAAAAATCAAGAGCTTCAGTGGATTTCCTGTGTTCCTGACATTGTTTGAAAACTCATAATTGTACATTATGTATTCCTTCATATATTTGTTTGCTATTCCGTTTTCTTTGGCTTCGTAAAAACATGTATGTAAAAAAACTATGTTTTTTAACCCAGGAAGTTAAGTGGAGGGAAAAGGTGGTGTGGGTGGAGAGGTGGAAGAGAACTGGCAGAAGGGGAGTATGGGATGGGTGAACAGGGAGGAGGGAAGCAGTAGTAAATTTTGTCATTATTCAGCGAAAACACATAATGGAGGGAAATGAAATTGCAGTGTAAAGACAAATTTGATGCATACCTTTTCGCACTCCAGTTGTTCTCTTTCAAGTCGGAATCACTCAAGTTTGATGTTGCGGAGAAGGGAAAAGCTTTGAAATGGATGGGAAAATTTCTTACCTCCCTCCATTGATCCATCACCAGGTTATTGCCCTGGACTCTAATCCCAGTATGTTCAGTAACTTCCCCAGAACTTTATGATCTGAACGTCAAAGAGGTCTTTAAACTAAGATTTTTGTTAAGATCTAATCATGCTGATGGTGTCATGATATACCACAGCAAACAGAAAGGAGGACATAAGGTGCCAGAACTAGTTTTTTTGGTTGGAATTCTTTAAATTCTCCAAACCTTCAACTTCCAGTAAGGCAGAATTAAAGATAGATGAAATTTACATTGTAAATCGCAATGGTTTGTCATAACATCTCTGACATACGAATTCAAGTAAAGTGACATTCAGTGCAAGTGATGAAAGAGGAAAATTTAGCTGTCCTCTGATGCATGTTTGGTAGCAGACAAAAATAGTCTGCATCTTGCCCCAGTAATTTTTTTTTTCAACTCGGTTGCGGTTTGTCACCGGGAATGATTTCAACATTTAGTAATTCTGTTCAGTGGGGAGTCATGCAGTCATCCAAGGAGGCATATTAGGCTGTTTTGTATGTCAGCTGAGGAAGCGTTTGTAGTATTGTTATGAATTTGTTGCTTATTCAGAACAACAACAAATAAACAAACAAAATCCAAAACTTGTTATAGACTTCTGCCAGACTTTGTTTTCATGGTATGTGCTTTAAGATATTTGTGTTATTTATTCTTCAGCCTCATAGTTCAGCAGACGCAGTCCTGTGATTTGTGTGCAAACTATTGTCCTTGAATAAAAGTCTTTAGAACCAAGGATTAAAAGGAATAATAATCTCGCCTCTGCTAAAAAGGTGCAGCATATAAGTAGTTCTCAAGTGCTAATGCCTCTTTTGATGAAAAAGTCTTAAATTTACGTTGTAAAGATATGCAGTGTAAGATAGTTTATGCCATTTTAGGAAAGCAGCGGTTGTTATTTGTGGAACTGAAGATTGATTCAATTTACAAACTTTTGGGGGGATGTCTCACCATGCAAGGTTTTTTGGTCTTTTTTTTTTTTTTTAACCTCACCTTCTTTATTTAAGACACACAGTATGTGAACAAATAGAGAGTGCTTTTTTCTTTGAAGGCTTTCTTTTTCCATTGAAGATTTAGGCGAAACTAATCATGGATGAACAGATATTTTCCCTCCAAATACAAATGGTATGGAAGCCACGGGTATCGGTGTCTCAGTGGGGTGTATGTCATTGCAGAATCCCTGCCCTGAAGACACAGCCTCATTTTTGTCACGCATCACCTTCTGGTGGTTCACAAGGTAAGACCATTTTAAACTTCTTTCACATCCTTGTGATACATGAACAATGCCGCCATGGAAACTATGATCTGTTGTCCAGAGTTGCAGTCATGGAAGGAGAGGGGTGGAGGGGGGGGAAGAGGAGGAGAAAGAAACAACATGCGCTTGGAGTTTCAGAGTTTCGTTATGTGCCTTTCAGAATTTCTTCATTTACAAGATTGCATGAGAGTTGGAATACTGAGCAGATTTGGTGGTATTATCAGATAGCATTAACGCTGTAGTAATAGTAATGACTGTTTTTCAAGAATTTATGGTCCCTTTGTGTGTGTGAGTGAGTGAGTGAGTGTGTGTATGTGTGTGTGAGAAAAGATGAGGAAAAGTAGTTGTTGATTTGTATTAAAATTTAACAGTTAAATTGTATTAAGATGACAATGATGACAAAATTCTCCTCATTGTGTATGTATTCCTTTGCATTGTTAGTATGGTCATAACGGGGTACAAGCGGGCCTTGGAACGGTCAGATCTGTGGTCCCTGAACAAAGAGGACACATCAGCATCTGTGAAAGAAATTTACGAAAAACACTGGACAGCTCAGGTCAACAAAACGAAAAGGTACATTTGAACTTTGTCTGAAAATTGTTTTCCTTAGCAGTGGTCATTGACAGGCCTCGCCAGTTCCAAACATTTGCACTTTTCTTTTTCTTCTTTTTTTGTTTTTAAACTTCAACTTCAGCTGCCCTGGCTCAGTTGCATAATGTTGGGTTATTTTTTATCTGAAAAATAGAATGGATTTTGAATGTTGCTTTTTAATTTTTTTTTTCCATCTGAAAAATAGAAAGTATATTGATGTGTAGGCATGGAACTAAGTTATTTGGACAGAACTGGATACAATCATTATATGAAATGGTAAATTCACACCTGAGTATGCTCAGATCTCACCTGTGTCTGTTTGATTATTTATTTGTCTGTCAGCATGATAAGACAAAAACCGGGAACCCCATTTGACTAAACTTCTTCAGAAGATGGAGTGTTGCCCAAGTTTAAAACCATAAAATGTTGGGGGATCTGAAGATTGTGTGGGAAAAACATAAATGTGTTGTTCACTCTTAAAAACAAAAGAACACACACACACACACACACACACACACACACACACACACTTATACAATGCTTCTGCTGTGCATGGACATTGGCACCGACCATTTAAAAGTGTGAAAAAGTAACACTTCACATTTTGTGCATTCCCTTAACTGGGTTTTTGTAAGCTTTTTTTGATTGGCCAGCTTTGACTAGTCCCGAACGTGCCACATTTTAATGTCGGTGAGAATATGAACCGTCAGTAAGCTTTTTTTTTTTTTTTTTTTTTTTTTTTTTAATAATGAAGTTTCCTTTACACATCCCTGAAATGTTCATGCAGGTTGAGATCTGCCAGAGGGTATCCAGGATTGTTCAGCAGGATCATTGCAGATCTTAGTCCACAAAAATCAGTTCACTGATTTTAACAAAAATTTGGTGGAAAAATGGACTATGATTCAAGAAAAAGCTGTCAAGTCTTTGTGCAGATACCATGGTGCAGATCGAGATCAGGATCTGTACGCATTGTAGACAAGATTATTAAAATTTCCAACTGAACATGAATACTGTTAAGTTACTGTTATGAAGTGAAAAATTATCTGCAAATTATATATTTTCATGGCATGTTAGAACTTTTAGGTGATATAGACATTTACCTTTCATATTTTGCATGTTCTCTGAAGAAAAGGTACATATGAAGTATTGCCTTCACTTCACAACAGCTGAAAGTTCTCCATTTTGTCTTCAGTCATAAACTTGACTGAAAGGATGGATTCAAGATTCATGTTGGTGGAGGTCTTAGCTGTCCCAGATTTTCATCTGCAATCTAGAAATGTATGTAAAGGAGCTAAAAGAAAAAGAAAAATAGCTGCTGATTAAAAAGACATCAGGTCACAAAAACAAATACTGAATCACACTATTTCATGTCAAATGAAACAGTGATACAGAATCTACCAAACAAATATCTGTTTTTATGTTCGTACAACAACTGAGTATATATTTATTTTGTTCAAACGTACCAAAATTTAGCATCAGAATAAAATCAGCTAAACAAGTGTCTGTTTCTACTTTAACTGAACATACATTATTTTGTTCAAACTTACCACACTTTACTGCCTGTCAATACACACCAACAACAGCCAAAATAGAGCTTGATTTCCCTCCAAAACATGCTCAAAAAGTTATTCATGTAAAAGCAGAATCACTGCTTTCGAGGTACCAGGGAAACAACAGCTAAGAATGTGAATGACCATTCTTATACCATTCTTATGTGAAGTCCTATTTTGATCACCTTTACCATGAAAATGAAAATGTGAATTCTGCCAGACATGAATGTAGGGAACAGCTCAAAGCAGGTATATGCCAGTTATGTTGATTCAGCATTGATTTAGTTGATATCAATCATCCAGAGTTTGAAATATTTGTCTTGATTTTCATTTTGATAGTATTACTGCATATTTAAGATGTGAACTGTGCATTACATGTATGTACAAGCAGCTGCAAAGTCTTGTTCTTATGTGTTAGGGATTTTGATCACTTGCAGAAATATTGTATTTTAGATTTACTATACAGATATGAATAGAACTTGGCAGGGTTGAAAATTATCATCTGATGACAGGAGATGATTTTTTCATTCATTTTGAATTTCAGGTTCCCATTGTGTAAATGTTTCACAAATTTGTGTTTTAGAAGGGTTATAAAAACATAGCGGCTGCTGTGTTTTCCCTCTCTGTCCATCTTCTCAGGTTTTATTTTTTTCTTTCTTTTTGTTTTTTAATCTGTGATCTTTGTCCAACAGGTCAAGAGAAGGCGAGACAGAAAAGTATTGTATAAAGATGGAGAGGTGTCAGCAGAGGTGAGGGTGGTTGAGCCCATGCCTAAAAAGCCAAGTCTGCTGAAAACATTGGTTCGATCCTTTGCCGCCTCCTTCTTTGTGTCCATGGTCTTCAAGCTGATCCATGATGTCCTCATGTTTGTCAGCCCCCAGCTGCTCAAGTAAGACTGACATGTGTGACATACATTTATGTAGGCAGACCCAAAATGTTAAACTGATCTAATTGAGGACATTTTTTTCATTCACTTTTTTCATTGTTGAGAAGTAGGCTTCTTTTTTGGTTGGTAAAACTGTATTTTAGAGGCCCTTATATTTGGTGCTGCTTTCTTTCATTTCAGCCACTTTTAACTTTATCCATGATGATTCTATGCTTTTTCCATCAAGTACAGTGTTCGAGAATTTATTACATTAAAAGGCGTGTCTGTCCTTCATATTCATTCATCATGATATGAATGGTCAATCAATCTTTTTGACACGTCGGGGTTTCACATCATGCACAAGTGGAGGTAAATCATGGAATGGACTTTTTTTTTTTTTTAATTGCATTCATGAGAAAGCAAAAGGGTACGAATAGTGAAAGAAAATTAATCAAAGGGTGTGAACACATAGTGATTTCACAAGAAGTCTCATCACAGAAGATGATTTCAGTCAAGGAACTAACAGAGATGATCGTGGGTTAGGAAAACGCATAGTTCTGTGAAGAGTGCTTTCCCTTTACATGTCTTGGTTCTTCAGTCGAACAACCATCAAATCTTACTTCTAGTTTGTCAGAAAGTGAAATGCTGACTGGTTGTTTTCTTTTCTCTGTGTGCATGTGTAAGGTTTTGATGTCTTTTTCTGCTGGTGGAGCACTAAACTGGGAACTTTATACAATAATGAAAATTTACCATTGCAGGAGTCAAGTATAGGTCAGTCATAAATAGTATGTGTATTTATTTGCTTGGATCCAGTCTGAATAGAATCATTTGTGTTTTTTCATCTCCAGAAATTCACTTGTGTGTTTGTTCTATATTTTTTTCTTGAAGACATTGCTTTTTTGATGTTTTTAGTGCAGGCTTTTTCTTTTTTTTTAATGTTTTTAATGCAGACTGCTTTTTTAATTTTTAATGCAGACTGCTTTTAAAATGTTTTTAATGCAGACTGCTTTTTTTATGTTTTTAATGCAGACTGCTTTTTTAATGTTATTAATGCAGACTACTTTTTTTTTGATGTTTTTAATGCAGACTGCTTTTTTTTAAATGCAGACTGCTTTTTTAATGTTATTAATGCAGACTGCTTTTTTAATGTTATTAATGCAGACTGCTTTTTTAAAAATGTTTTTAATGCAGACTTTTTTTTAATGTATTAATGCAAACTGTTTTTTTTTTTAATGCAGACTGCTTTTTAAATTTTTTTAATGCAGACTGCTGATCCATTTTATCCAAGACAAGGAGGAGTATGAGTGGCGTGGTTACCTGTACTCGGTGCTGATGATCGTGGTGGGCCCTGGTGCAGTCCATCGTCCTACACCAGTACTTCCATGGCTGTCTTGTGCTGGGCATGCAGCAGCTGCGCTCTGTCATCATTTCTGCTGTCTATCGCAAGGTCTGGGCCACATACATCGTCAGCTTTTTTTTTTTTTTTCTTTTTTTTTTTAGAGAGATGCTGTCACTGCTTTTGGGTGGTGTTATCATGATATCTGTCCTCATTTCTGCTGTCTATCGCAAGGTCTGGGCCACATACATCGTCAGCTTGTTTGTTTTTTTTCTTTTCTTTTTTAGAGAGATGCTGTCACTGCTTTTGGATGGTGTTATCTTGACTCTGATTGTTGTGGGGCGTTTAAGTAGTGTGTAGGTTCATACTGTTCCATATAATATAAAAGCATATTCTGATTGTTGTGGGGCGTTTTAAGTAGTGTGTAGGTTCAGCCTGTTCCATATAATACAAAAGCATATTCTGATTGTTTGTGGGGCGCTTAACTTAAGTAGTGTGTAGGTTCATACTGTTCCATATAATATAAAAGCATATTCTGATTGTTGTAAGGCGTTTGACTGCGTTTAACTTAATCAAGTCACAGCCAGAATGGATCAGTCTGTCTCTCAGATCACATGATTTTTGGCAATTTTCAAAAAAAATAAAAATCGACCACTACACCTAGGAGCATGGAAACATACGCCATTGGATAGAAAAAACAGTATATTTAGCCAAAAAAGCTTCCCTTTAGTGAGGAATCTATAAAGTTCACACGATGAAAGTAATTCAAAATGATACACGTTTGCAGAATAACAAAAAACTTTTTGTGCATGCTGTGATCCACTTCTTCATGCTCTCTATCATCATCCCACACAAGTTCAGTTACACTTCTGAGCACTTGGATGAACTACAGAGAATAGTATATTTATGACAACTGCATAAGACACAAGAATTTGACCACAAAATGCTTGATCCACTCAAAATCATGTGATCGTGTTCAAAATTGTGTGATCACGGGAACCGAGAGTAGGACAATTCAAATCTGTATAAAACTACTACAGAATACAAGAAGAAAGGTCTAAGGGAAGCAACTGCAAAAAAAGGCCCTAAGCTGTCCCTGAAACGAGATTAATTGCCCTTTGATAAAAGGCGGTATGATTTACAAATCGTGAAACTCTGTCAGAAGTATGCATCGACATGCCTTCGAGTGATGTGAACAGTGTCAGAAACCCACTTCCAACAAGACTCGATTGAGTTAAGTAGTGTGTAGTTTCAGACTATAACATACATCATACCTGATACAAAGCTAAAGAAGAAAGCTAGAGAGTAAGATAAAATAAGATAATGTTGCTTATTGCCCTGAGTGCCTTTAAGCCGTCAGCTGACGCCGCAGTAAAAATGTACTTCCAGTGCCTATGGGCCGTCCACTGACGTCATGCATTTTTTCTTGAATTTTTCATTCGTTACTATTCCTATCAAAGGACTGAAATAGAGTGTGCGTAGTAAGCCTTATATGTCTGCAGCATTAAAATGATATGCAAATGACCACACGTGAGGGGAAAGACCATTTTTCCTCATCACTGACTGGATGACCAGCCAGCGCTTTGTCTCGCTTGCAAAGATGGCGGCGCAACCTTCGACGAGTGTAGCGACCAAATCAGCGTACTTACACAGCTGAGCAAGCTCTGCTAATCTTTTTTTTGACAAAGATAATAATCTTTTATTCAACGACTCACTCGCATGAAGGCGAGATGATGATAGTGATGGAATTGCCGACCATATTCGTCAGTTATTGAGTCGTGCTGTGCGATCGCAAGAGTGTGTTCAGCTGACTGGTTACCAGCGTCAAACGAGCCAGCCTAGTGTGTACTCTGCACTGTGTGCGAGTGGCCAGCGACGTGTTAGTCAGCGCGAGAGGGGAGCGCGCGGCCTGCTCGCAGCGTGACACGGGCAGCAGGAACGGTAGGGGAAGAGGAGGAGTGAAAGAGAGGTTGAAGTCCAGCAAGGGGGGCGTGGGGGGGAGGGGGGCGTGGTCGTGGACTGACCTGTCTGATGAGTGTGAGCGTCTTGATAGACTTCTAGACTGTTCTACTTTCATTTACAGGTGTAGTGTGACAATATCAACTTTATTTTCAACTTTTTTGCTCTGTGTCTTTTTTGGATGTGAAGCTGTAGTGGTAAATACATATGTTTTTGATCGTGCAAAAAATCTATCCAAATCTAAATGCCTAAATATTTTTTTATGATCAAAATCAAAACAAAAAAGCCCAGATTCAAAATCTCCATTCAATTTCCTTCAAAAATCATATATATTTCATTTTTATATCTTTTGTAGTTTCTGAGCTAGAATTTTTTTTTAATTATTACCCCCAAATCATTAGATTTCCCTGGCACTGGGAAAGCCTTTGTTTGTAATACAATTGTCTTGGATTTTTCCTGCTTAGGAGTAGTTTTTAGATATAATCTTATCTTGAATGTGTGTTTAACAGTCACAAAGCATAATTAAGAACTCAAAAATGTATCAAAGAGTAATGAATGTGTGAAGAATGTTTGAATGGGTGTGCAATTCTGTGTGTGTTTCTATGTCTGTGTGTTTGCAATTCTCTGTATGTGTGTGTGTGTGTGTGTGTGTGTGTTGGTATCCTGTTGCTTCCTCTCAGCAAGGTATAATTGTACTTTGTTTTATGTATCTTGATGATGATGTATGATAAGTGAATGACGTTGCGGGAGTCAGTATATCAGAACTGTTACATGTAATGAATAATGTTAAACAGATGTATCATATTTATCAGAACTGTTAAATGTAATGAATAATGTAAAACAGAAACTATTATAGTTAATTAAAAGTGTGACTGATTTTTAATGAGATTTTAAAAAGGAAATGTGTTACAGACTCTCAGGTTGTCGAACACGGCCAAGAAACATCGACAGTGGGAGAGATCGTCAACTTGATGTCTGTCGACGCCCAGAGGTTCATGGACTTGATGACCTACTTCCACACCATATGGTCTGGCCCTCTTCAGATCGCCATGTCCCTCTACTTCCTGTGGGGCATTCTGGGGCCCTCTGTGCTGGCAGGAATGGGCGTGTTGGTCCTGCTAATCCCAATCAATGCTCTCATTGCCTACAAGATTAGACAGCTTCAGGTCAGTTTTTGTGCTTGTTTCCCTTCTCGTTTTGTGTCTGCTGATATATGCAACCATGTGCTTTTGTATTTGCCATGATTTTGGGTTGGTGGGGGGGGGATTGATTAAACAATACACACTATGGGAAAAATGCTCCTGACGAGTCATGTACTCACATCTAATTGTAAAGCACAACCAACCAAAGTGTGTGTTCACCTCTAAAGAAGGAATGAAATCTGCAGTTGTTCATTCTTGATGTACAACCAAGGCTAAATCATGATGACATCATACTGTTAGCAGCCAGTCACGATAATGTGCCACTCGAGCATTTTCAAGAGAGAAACAATACATGCGTTCCTCCTGAACTTGTCAGTTACTGTTACATTCTCTGCAATAACAAAACTATCCCCAGCTCAATGAGTTTCTGGTGAAAAGGCTAACTGATGAATGCAGCTACCATCATAATCAATCATTTTTTATCCTGCTGTAGAATCAAATCATCAGTAACGAATAAGCAAATATTAATATGGTGGTTTTTTTTATTTTCTGGAAGCATGTGAATCGGCCAGTTCTGGTGCATGTAGCCATGTTGTCGGCAGTTCTTCAGGTGGCGCTCATCTGGAGTCACTGTCCACCTCATGGTCTTCTCCTTCATCATCTTCACCAGTGCCTGCTTCAGCAGCATCTGATTATTATTATTTCTCTCACTTTCAACCTCTTTTTCTTCCCTGGTGTACTCTAATATTTATTTTTTTCATGCTTAGCCACCCTTTTTTTTTTTTTTTCCTGTGAGCTGTATGAAAAATGTTAATGCCATCTTTACAACTGCTCGCTCATGAATGAAGCATTGTGTAGTGTCTAAAGTGGCATCAGCTCTTAATTGGGTACACAGACTTTTCCAAGAAAGTTTCATTCGCACTGTGTGCATGTGAGCTTGTAATGGAAGACTGTGACTTGTGTGATTTGTGAGGTTCGGCTGTGGTCAGAATGAATGCAAAAGTGTAAATATTCCCATATTACTTGACTTCCCTGGCCTGACTTTCGTTGATCTTGATGATTGCACTTTACAGTCTCTCATCACTAGAAGATGAGTGAACTCATCATTTTGTGGCTGACTTCTCTCATTTTCTGTTTTGAATTTTACGCATAAAAAAGTTGGGGGTTTTTTTTTTGTTTTTATTTGTTAATGAAAGGCAACATGGCCAACCATTTAGTGACTGTGCATTCAGAAATGTGTTTGTCGGAGGCTCAGAGTGGCTTTATAGTTCAACGAGAAATCGCTGGTCATCAAAGGCTGCCCAGTGCCAGGGAAATCTAACGATTTGGGGGTAATAATTAACAAAAAATTCTAGCTCAGAAACTACAAAAGATATAAAAATGAAATATATATGATTTTTGAAGGAAATTGAATGGAGATTTTGAATCTGGGCTTCTTTTGTTTTAATTTTGATCATAAAAAAATATTTAGGCATTTAGATTTGGATAGGATTTTTTTGCACAATCAAAAACATATGTATTTACCACTACAGCTTCACATCCCAAAAAGAACACAAAGCAAAAAAGTTGAAAATAAAGTTTGTATTGTCACACTACACCTGTAAATGAAAGTAAAACAGTCTAGAAGTCTATCCAGACGCTCACACCTCATGCAGACAGGTCAGTTCACGACCACGCCCCCCCCCCCCACCACGCCCCCTTGCTGGACTTCAACCCTCTCTTTCACTCCTCCTCTTCCCCTACCTTTCCTGCTGCCCGTGTGTCATGCCGCGAGCAGGCCGCGCTCCCCTCTCGCGCTGACTAACACGCCGCTGCCACTCGCACGCAGTGCAGAGTACACACTAGACTAGCTCGTTCGACGTTGGTAACCAGTCAGCTGAACACACTCTTGAGATCGCACAGCACGACTCAATAACTGACGAATATGGCTGGCAATTCCATCCCTATCATCATCTCACCTTCATGCTCGAGTGAGTCGCTGAATAAAAGATTATTATCTTTATCAAAAATGATTAGCAGAGCCCGCTCAGCTGTGTAAGTACGTTGATTTGGTCGCTACGCTCGTCGAAGGTTGCGCCGCCATCTTTGCAAGCGAGACAAAGCGCTGGCTGGTCATCCAGTCAGTGATGAGGAAAAATGGGTCTTCCCCTCACGTGTGGTCATTTGCATATCATTTTAATACTGTAGACATATAAGGCTTACTACGCACACTCTATTTCAGTCCTTTGATAGGAATAGTAACGAATGAAAATTCAAGAAAAATGCATGACGTCAGTGGACGGCCCATAGGCACTGGAAGTACATTTCTGTAGAGTTTTATTTTTTTATCTCAGCAATAACACAAATTGGAATCCATCAGATATATAAAAAAAAAATTGTGTCTTGTTTTGTAAGACTTGACGTTCCTGTTGGACATGTGGGGGTGGTGAATTTCCAGAGGTTCTTCATGTCTAGGGCACGACATTATGCAAGAAGCTCATCCCTCTCCTTCTCCCACCTTTAACATTCCCTGACCTGAATCAAGTACATGTTTACTGCTGGGTGGACAGAGAGGATTTTCAAGCCCCAAAAAAAAAAAAAATCAGCCCCACAAGTGGTTCAAACTCATGACTGTCTGCCCCAGAAATGCTCAAACCATTTGACCATGGACCCTCCAGTGTAAAACTGTATTTCTCAAAACACACCACAATAATGCTTGAAAATAGAAAGGAATTTTCTTAAGCTTGATATGTTGTGTCATGGAGGGGGGTAAACCAGGGGACAGGAACAACTGAAGAGCAAGATCGGTACAGTTGTTTCTGAGTAATAGCTTTCAAAGTTAATTGTCCAGTTGAGTTCCACATGCTTCTTGGACAGACAGCAGTCATACTGGAAGGTCAGTGTGATGTGCTGCCTTTAGATTACCAGTGCTTAAAGTGTGATAAGGAAAATTCTGTAGGTAATGATGCAGGCTTCTCCGCGTGTTCTCAGTAGGATGCTACCAAACAGTTCATTTTCATAATATTGTCTGCATTTTTTTCAGGTGGATCAAATGCAGTTAAAGGATTCCAGAATCAAGTTAATGAATGAAGTTCTCAATGGAATCAAGGTGAGCAGATCATGTCTTTCATATGCAATAAATATCACTCTGCTGGGCTTTGTAAAGACATGGAATAGGTATACAAGTGCTCGAGACATAAAACTGATAGTGCTAGCAGACTGTTTATCCTTTAATCTCAGCAAAGATGACAAATGCTCCTTAAGATTTTTTTTTTCAGTAGTCCAGTGCAGTTGTGTTTTGGTCATCTTGCAAAGGTTCACATCAGATAAAAATGAAGGGGTATTCGACACATTCATTCCACCAAGTAAATTGTCCTGGATGTACATATTGGCACTTTTCAGATTTGAAACAGCCACCTTTACAGGCTGTATCACTAAGTGGTCATAATTGTCAATAGAGGAGGAAGTTGAGGGGGGGGGGAGAAGATGGTGTCCTGAGTATGTTTAATTGGGTCAGGCGCCACGCATACTACTGAGGGCACTCAGGTCTGTGGTTAACTTCATGTGTGATTTGTTATAGGTGTTGAAGTTGTATGCCTGGGAGAAGTCGTTCCAGGGGCAGATTCTGGTCATCCGTGACAGAGAACTGGAGGTGCTGAAGAAGGCAGCCTACTTGAATGCATGCAGCTCCTTCTTCTGGTCCTGTGCTCCCTACATGGTAAGAGGTGTGGGCTTAGATCCTCGGACAGGTGCCAGGTATATAAACTTATTGCTGGACATTTTACCTTTGTTTTTTTAAAGGGGTTGTTTTGTTTGTTTATTCATTTTTTTTTTTTTCTTTTTGTCAGTTGTGTGCATTAGCTTATTAATTGAAAAAGGTTCCTTTTTTTGTGTAATAAACACGATTGACAGCAATGTGATCAGATATTTGGAAGCCGTTCAGTTCTCAGAACTTGATGCAAATAACAGTGATGTAAGCAATGTTATGTTGACTTTTGTATAGAATGCAAAGCAAAACTCATAGATTATTGGGAAAAAAAGGGAGCTGAATAAACGGAGTGTGAGTCTTTGTGAGAGTCACACATAAATAACGACACATACATGCATATCAGACATGCAGATGATCAACATCTTTTTCTAGTTGTTGGAAATGCTCACTTCTAATGCTTCAGCTTCAGCCTTTCTGCTTCTTATTTATGGTTTTCAAAACATAGAGACAAAATTTAAGATAGAGAAGCATTGTGGGCTTTTGTGTGTCATAATCACAAAGATATTTCAATATAACATAAAAGGGAAACAATTTGAATATAACACACTTTCGTCTGTCATAATGGATAGGATATTTCGATACAACAGGAGTACCTTATTGCTTAAGTGCACACTCTAGTTTACCTTTGAATAAAAGAAAAAAGAGATTTTGGAAATGTTATGAAATATCAGTCATATCCATGATGAAGCTGTTTATGCCAGGTTTCCTTGACGACATTCGCTGTGTACACACTAACGGATTCTGACAATGTGCTGGATGCGGAGAAGGCCTTCGTGTCCTTGTCCTTGTTCAACATCATGCGGTTTCCCATGCAAATGTTGCCCACAGTCATTACTAATATTGTGCAGGTTGGTAAACATTTAAATGCACCATGGAAAGAGAAATCCATCTCTGTGTCTTGACTATCAGATTCTGTCATCCATTTTCTTACTTTTTCTGTCTCTTTGTCTTTATCTCTGTGTTTTTCTCACACCCAGTTTCTCTTGTTGTTTCGATCTAAGTTTCTGTCCCTCTCAGTCTATCTTTCACCCTCTTCTCTCTCTCTCTCTCAGTCTTCATGAGTACATAATTGTGTTATTTTCCGACACTCTGTGCTGCTCTGTCTGTCTCTGTCAGTCTTGATATATCAGGGAGTTAGCATTGGATTTAGGGGTATAGTTGAACGATGTGCATGACTGATGAATCTTAAAACTGGTACAGCATGTTAACATGACATCAGTTTTCAGTAAACATTCTCCTCACCTGTGACAGCAACTCACAAATGCTGCATCCTGTCTTAGACTCTGAAACTTGAGTGTACAGGCACATATGATCCTGTTTAACGCACTGACATGAACAAATTAAGGAGTGCATATTGGTGCATGATCCTGGTTATTGCCCTGATATGAATACATAAAGAAATACACATAGAGACATGATCCTGTTATGGTACACCTGAAAGGAACAGATTAAGGAGTACATATTGGTACATGATCCTGGTTAATGCTCTGAAATGAGTACATACAGGAGTACACATAGGCACATGATCCTGTAAGTAGTACAAATTGGAAAGTATACTGGTGCATGGCCCTGTTTTAATACGCTGAAATCTATGTTCTCAGGCTCAGGTCTCGCTGAAACGTCTGCAGAAGTTTCTGGACAATGATGACTGGAGCCCAATGCTGTGCACCGCAGTTCTTCAGAAAGTTAGTATCAGATTTCATGTTGATTTTTGTGGTTAGGTGTGTGTGTATATATGTAAATGAATGTGTGTGTGCGCATGTGCGTGTGTGTGTGTGTGTGTGTGTGTGTGTGTGCATGTTTATGTGTACATGTGTGTATTCCTGTTGAAAAAAATGGGGGGTTAATGATAAGGGCAGGCTACCATACATTTGTCTCTCAGGTTACAGTAAGAAGCCACATGGTTCAAAAACCAGTAAAGGGGATGGTATAGATGTTTTTGCTGATTTCACATTTGACAGAACCTTGTAGCACACACTTTGATGATTGCATTCAAGACTGCTTGAATCCATTGTTTAATTTTATTGGATCGTGTACATTGCAGAAGTGGCAGTGAAGATTGCCAACGGGACATTCACCTGGGACAGGGAGACGACAGATACCATCACTAAGTAAGGCTTCATTCTGTTTTCACCACTTCAGCCACCTGTCTGCCCCACACCCACCCACTCTCCTCCCTTCCATCCCCCTCCCCTTCCCTGCCCCACACCTACTTTTATAGTTGTTGTCTTGTCATGTAAGATTAATATTGATATTAGTGTGAATTATTATCCTGATTTATTTGTGTATGTGCCATGTCCATGTGTGTCTGTGCTTGTGTTTATGTACATTTGTCTAAAGGTAATGTTCACTGACAGTTTTGGATGGAACAATCAACAGAAATTACTCTGGATCTTTGATTTTCCATTACCTTGAAATCAGAGTAATTTACAATAGATAAAAGTTTCTGTGTCCCAGATTTGCCTCTTCTGCTTGCTTTAGACCCAGTTTGACTGTTGTACTCAATAAGTTGATTAAGGTTGATGTGATTTTTATGCATAACAAAAGCAATTTTTTTTTTTTACTCCTGATTTTCTGAATAACGGGGCAAAAAAAAAAAAAAAAAGGCATCAGTAGAAGTGGAAGGTCTGTGCATACAAATGGTTAGAGGGAACATTAACAATCTAATGTGAGAAATTTCGGGCAGAGTTAGGTGTTTGATGGCAACACATGGCAGCAGGCAAGGAATGAACAGTCCATAATGGCATTGTAAAGTAATAAGGGAGTGAAGGCCACATGGATAGAATACTTTTCTAGGAAGCAAGATGAAGTAAGAATGGTGGTGTGAATATTGTATCATTCATATCTGGTGTGTGTTTTTTTTTTCCTTCTGCTCTCCACTAGATCTTGAAGTGATAGGTATGATGACAAGCTGCCGTAACTTTTATGGGGAAAAAAAATCAAAATTACTTGAAATATGCCCCCCACCCCCACCCCCTCCCCCAGGAGGAAAAAAAAAAAATTACAGGGAAAAAAATCAAAGAAAGAAAATTGTTAAACACAAAGTTTCGTCTGCTACCGTTTCGGTCAAAAGCAGTAAGAAGACAATTCCCAGTATGTCTTGCATCTTTGACGATGTCAAAGATAGCGACGAAGCAGTCTTATGCACCAACAGCCAGCTCTTCCAAATCTTCAAAAGTTGCGAAAGTATTGGGATTATGAAGATTATGTTTTTTTTGTGTGTTTTTTTCAACTTACAGGTTTCTGTCTGAGATATTACAGGTACATGAATTTGGGGTAAACAGGTCTGCAAACTGAGATCAAATGTGCATTGAGAAAACTGCTCTGATTAGTAGACACATACACTGATATGGACAGAGGAAGAAGGGGGCATGGGGGAAAGAATGGTACCACATGGCAACATATTCTTCCCAAGAAAATCGCCCTGTATTTCATGGACAGAGAATTCTGTTGGGGAAAAGAAAGGTGGAACTTGCTGCCCTGCTTCTTCTTCTCCTTTGTAGACTGAAACCCCAGGTTTGCTCATTGATGGTTTGCCATATTTTTTTTAAGCAAGTATTTACAACTCGGGCACACCCAACAGCAGATTCAAGAGAAGACAATGTAGCAGCCACATCAGCACAAGTAGGGCTCAACATCCATAAAGGCAAGAGCAAGATTCTCAAGGTCAACGCTGTCAACACCAGCTCAATCATGCTGGACAGTGAGTTGCTAGAGGAGGTAGAAGCCTTGACCTACCTGGGCAGTGTCATCGACAAGCAGGGGGGGAACAGATGCTGACATCAGTACAAGGATCGGAAAGGTCAGTGTAGCATTCATACAACTAACCTGTATGGAACAAGAAGAAAATCTCCATGAAACATAAGATCAGCCGCCTGCATTCTCCAGTATATTTCATCTTCCTGTGCACACACTGGAAATGGACCCTCACAGCAGGTCTGGAAAGAAGAGTCCACATCATGGTAATGAGGTGTTACTGCAAGATATTGAACATCAGATACTCTGATCATTATCATCAATCAACAAGCGTGTCAAAACCATTGGGCAGCACAAAGGACCATGCGAAGATCTACGGACATCAGTCAGGAAAAGAGAACTTTGTTGGTATGGCCTTGTTACAAAATGCAGTAGCCTTGCTAAAGCAGTCCTCCAGGAAACTGTTGAGGGAGGAAGACAGAAGGGAAGACAGAAGAAAACAATGGACAGACAACATTGCAGAATGGACAGGAAAAAACATTTGCAAAGATTCCGGGTTTTGGCACACACCCGACAAACTGGAGAAACCTGGTGAACTGTTTGTCAGTGTGGTGCCCCAATGACTTCCAACAGAGTTAGGGGAGAAGAAGAGGAAGAAAACGATAAGGTCAATGTTGAATTGTCAGTGTTGCTGAATGTTTGTTTCGCTGCCTTACCAAATGCAGGTGTGAATTACAGGATTATTTGACAGATGAAGTTTGTCCCTTGCTTGTGTAGACACAAGGTTGACATGAAGACATTAGGGGCCATGGTGAGTATATGAGTTTTGTTGTGCATGTTGTGGCATAAGAATGGAAGTAGATGACAGTTTTAGAGTTGATCTTTTTTTTCCACAAGTGGTCAGAGCTCAACAGAAGACTTCATGATTGTAATGATTTTTCTGTCTGCAGCCTGAACCTGGAGGTGGAGGAGGGATCCCTGGTGGCAGTGGTTGGAGTGGTGGTTCAGGGAAGTCATCGCTGCTGTCAGCCTTATTGGGCGAGATGGACAAGAAGTCAGGATCAGTCAATGTCAAGGTATTCAAATCATACGATCGCCAAGTTCATACTCTTGATATCAGCGGCATGAGTTCATTTGGTATGCTGTGCACAGGTGAAGCCATGCAGAGCGGACTGCCTGTCCTCAGGATAGTAGGAAGACGGTTGCAGTGATCTTCAACAAGGTTGTGGGTGGAGTCAGTAGGTGCAGGGGGGTGTATTGTAAAGTCTGCTGGTGCACAAGTGATGGAGTTTTAAAGGAAAGGCCAGTGGATCTGTGTGTGTGAGGAACTGTGGAAGGGCCCACATTGTTGCTGTCCTTCCAAAACTTTTTTTTGTTTCCATTTTATTCATGTGAAGGCGACTCTAATGAGAAGCAAAAGGAACACAGGTACTGTTGGATTTTTTTCTTTATGTATGTAGATATTCATTTCATCTCACTCATTCTTGTCTTTGCCATCTTTTTCCTCTGCCTTCCGCAATCCTTGTCCTGGTCTCGATACCTCTTCTCCTCTCTCTCTCTCTCGCTCTCTCTCTCCTCTTCTCCCCCCCCCCCCCCCTCCCTGCTTGCCCCCCGTCCTGACACACAAACACAATGCATTTCATTCCCATTTCCTTCTCACTCATATCCTAGTTTCCCCCATTATACTCCTGTGACATAGATGATGATGGATGATATACCGTAAAGATTTGAATGAATGAATGTATGAATCGTAACATTTGTGTAATAGCATTAGTATAAGTATGCAATTGTCAGTAATAATTTTAAAACAGATATTTCACCTAGTTGGAAACCTAAGACATGAAGTATAAGACATTCATTTTTTAATGTTTATTTATTCTGTTGCCAAATAGTTCTTGTTTTACTCACTTGTACCACATCTTGTTGCATTGGAAAAGGATGAATGAAGTAAAGAAGTTAAAACTGAAGTTCATGATGGTAAATGAGACAACTTTAAATCGATGTTATCATTGAAAAACTGTACCCATGCAGCTTGCATGACAGCGTTTTTCACTGGATTTGAAAATTTGACCTAACAGTATGCAACAATTTGTAAATGTAAACGTTAATGCATTCTTTCAGTTCAGCTTGCCATTTCTTTTTTAAACATTTTTTTTTTGTTAGTAATTTACATACTGGCTGTCTGTGGGTGTCACAGGGTTCTGTTGCCTATGTGGCACAACAAGCATGGATCCAGAATGCCACATTGCAAGAGAATGTTCTGTTCAACAATGACTTGAACCAGGGCAGGTACGAGAGGGTCATCCATTCCTGTGCTCTTGAGCATGATTTGGACATGCTGCCTGCAGGAGATCAGACGGAGATAGGGAAAAGGTGTCATGTCTGTACTCTTGTCTGTGTATCTGTGTCTTTGTCTCTGTGTGTACCTGAGTGTGTGTCTCGGTGTTGTGTGTGTATGTGTGTATGTGCGTGTGTGTGTGTGTGTGTGCAAGAACACATTATGAACAAGGGCTATGTTATACTTATTAAGGTAATTAAGATTGTTGTATGTAAAGCACACTTTTTCAGAAGACCATGATTTTTTAGGTGCAATTTGCACTGGTTTCACATTGCAATTATATGGAGGTGTACCTTTTTACCTCTTATAAAACTCCATATTCTGTCGTAGGGAGGGTACCGCATATTTCTGTCTGGTTTAGGAAGAAATCCTTAACAGACCTGTGTCAGATGGGGAAAGACACAAGATCAAATGAAATCTAATTCAATTGTTTTTTTGTTTTAAATTTTTTTAAATAGACCAGTGAGGAATGCTCGCATACTTCTTTCTTTACTAGTTTTAAATTCATGGTTGAAAACAGGGTGTACATGAAAAATGTAGATGAGGTTTGTGTGGACCTTTATTGTGCTGCTTCATTTACGTTCTCTTTCCTCTCTGTTTGTGTGTGAAGACATGTTTATTCTTTCTCATTCTTTCACATGTTCCTGTATGTGGTGAAAATTGTTAAGGCATGTTGATTTACTAATGCAAGAAGCGCTGTCTGTCAGGGCATCAATCTAAGTGGTGGCCAGAAGCAGAGAGTGAGCCTGGCACGAGCAACCTACTACAATGCTGATGTGTATCTGCTGGATGACCCACTCAGTGCTGTGGATTCCCATGTGGGAAAACACATCTTTGATAATGTCATCGGCCCAGAAGGCTTGCTAAAGAAGAAGGTAACTGAAAAAAAGAAGGCTTGGAAAGTTCCTTTTTAAATGAGAACTGTTGGTCATTTTCCAGGGGCGAGCTAATGGGACAAAAATGTGCCTTTCAGAATCTACATAGTTTTTGAAATGGTAAACTTTTGCTCCTGGCACACAGGCTGTTTCTGCAAGTATGAAAATAAATTGTTGCTGGACTGGTGGATAGACAAAGTATATGACAATAAAGAATGCACCCAGAGACCTTCACTAGCAAAGAGGATGAAAAACAATTAAGTGAAAGCAAACAGAGCAAGTTGTCTTACACTTTGTGATCATTCCATTTGTCCTGCCACATGATGACTAGGTTCTCTCTGCCAGTTTCTCCCTGTGGTTGAGCATTACAGAAACTGACATAGTACATTGATACCTGCAGCAGGTGGAAAGTCGCAGACAACCTATGGTAGGTTCTACCTCCATAACATGATGGAGATATGGAGGCGCTTGACTGCCCCAGGGATACAGTAGTTACCCAGTCAATATCTCCCCCCCCCCCCCCCCCCGACTGCCCCCCTCCCCTCCCCTCCCCTGTACTCATTTTTACATTGATCCTTTCTATTTTGGTCATCCTGTTTGCATATAACTATCGCTACCTGCCATTTACTAGTTTTTGTGCTCAGTTACTTTGTGCTTTGATCAAGTTAACCATTTTTATGTGTGTGTGTGAAAGGATCTTTCAAGTAGCACTATTTATATTAATTTTCCCAAAATGGCTTGGGAGGGGATCTACTCTGTTTCCAGATTTTGGGCTTCTAAAATTCTATTTTTCTTTGAAATATTCTAATTTCTTGTCACTTTAGGCCCATTACCATGAGAGAGAATGGGGACAAATTCTCCCCCATCCCCCCCCCCCCCCCCCCCAACCTCCCTGTAGAGTCTTTAGTGGCCTCTTGCAGAGAGTTCAAGGCTAGGGGAACTGCACAGAGAGACAGAGAGATTTGGGATCAATGCCTTTCTGTTTAGTTGAGCGTGCTTTCCACCATCCTTTTTGATATTCTGGCATTTGTTTGGACAGCTAAACATGAGGAAAAGGAATGTTACAACTAATAGTGGTTTTAGAATATACTTAAGTGCTCAAAGACAAGAATACCCTCTCACCTCCCTGTTTGTTGGGAAAAGGTGTGAAAACTTGGCTTGTTTGAGTATGGTTCAGTGAAGTGAACTCACTAAGGGTGATCATTCTTCCAGCCTAACTAGCTATGGAGGATGATAAGCTCCTTGCTGTCCTTTTTTTCCTTTTCTTTTTTCTTTCTTTCTTTTTTTTTTTTTTTTTTTTTTTCTTTCTTTCTTTCTTTTTTTTTGAGACTGTGATAGTATGACGATGTTCCACTCTAAGTAGGGCTAAAGCCTTTTTTTGAACAGGTGAGTATTTCATTTTATTACCTTTTGTAGTGAAATTTCTTTTCATTCAAACCTTTAATTTTTTGTTCCACCAAGTTCACATTATGGTAATTTTCTGACATGTCGTGTGTTGTTTTTGTCTGAGTGAACAGATGCGGTCATCATACTTCTTCTCTCCTTTTTTTTTCCCCAAACTTTGTTACAGTTTTTTTTTTCAGGCTTAAAACTCAAAAGTGGTTGTGTTGTGAGCAGTATGACATGATGATTGATCTGCCCAACAGTATGATCAATTGACCGATTTGCAAATTCTTTCAATATGATATGATGATTTGTCTGCCACTCAAACAATTTGATCAGTTGACTGATTTGCTTATTCCTTCAGTATGATATGATGATTAATTTACTACTCAAACAACTTGATCAGTAGCCTGATTTGCTTATCCCTTCAGACTCGAATCCTGGTGACGCGCCATGGCATCGGTTTCCTGCCCAAAGTGTGACAAGATTGTGGTGCTGAAAAATGGCCAGATATCAGAAGCAGGGTCCTTCACCCAGCTCATGGACCATAATGGTGCCTTCGCCGAATTCCTCAGGAACTACTTGACAGAGGAAATGTACCTTTGAAGGCTCCTCTGTTGATCCTGAAGATCTGGAGTGTGAGTAGTATTTATGTGCAGTCGTTTCCCTTGAATGGGGGGCCGAAGTCGCTGGCTCTGAATCACACAGCTTGCAAGAGGGATGAAGAGTGGATATAGTTTAGCTTGAGATATTGGGTAAATCTTAATTATTAGTGTTTGCAGAAAGTTATAAACTAAAAAATCATAGATTCAGTCACATTGAATCTCAACAGCTGTTGCACAGTTCATATCCAATGACTCTGGCCTCCATTTGTAATGTGTTAGATAAGATAATCTGCTGTAAAAATATGTTACTGAATTTTTTTTTCAGTCCAATGTTTTCTTTTGA
>JADBJO010013628.1:0-2500 GCA_016801955.1 Conus betulinus
AGACTATCTGGAGGTGTTTCATGCTTGTAAGAATACGGTTGAAAAATATATCCTGGGATTCATGACAACTGTATCGTACTTAAATTGTGCAGGACACATACAGGTTTAAAGACAGACTGTAGTTTTGCTTGGTATGCATTTGCCTCCATCTCAGAGTATTGTTTCCTAATGAAACTGATATTTACAAAGGCGTGTCTTTGCTTGAACAATGTCTGTTAGATACCTTTGAAATTATTGGTGATCTTCCTGTTTTGATATGTGGTGATTTTAACGCAAGAACTGATGGAAAAAAATGGGCGAGATGTTCTGCTTTTCGACATCGATCCTGACATTTCTTTGGACGATTCTGTCCATGTACGGTCATCTAAAGATTCCATTGTTAACCAGTTCGGGAAAATATTTACTTGATGTTTGTGACCAGTTCAATTTAGTGGTATTGAATGGTTTGATATCCTGGTGATGACGAAGGGGACTTTACTTACATAGCTCACAATGGAGCAAGTATCATTTACTATTTTATTCTGTCTAGATGTATTCTGGACCTTAGACTCAGCAGTTTTATGTTTCTCCTAGAGTGGAATCCAAACATATGCCTATTGAGTTGAAACTTGAATATATCCACCAAACGAAACTGCTCCGAGTTCTAGCAGACAAACAATAGTAAAATACATTTGGAATGCTGAGAAAAAGTTCGGAGTTTATATCTATGGTTTACTCAGAAGAAGTATTGTTCTGATGGCAAGCGCATTCGGCTTGATTGACATCGATATCAGTGATGATGATAAAATTTAATGAAGCTGTGCAAAAAGCAGTTCATTATGCAAAAACAGATCACGTTGGGCGACAAAAATAACTGTGCACGGTTTGATAGTGAATGTTGGATCAAACGTCGTTTTCTGAGACAAACTCTACGGAAGTTCAAAACATCTCAAAAGCCGCCAGAAAAAGCAGAGGAAGAGAGAATACATATATAGATAAAGGAAAGAATGAAAGCATGTTCTTGCAGAGAAAAAACGAGAAACACAAAGAAAACTCAAGTTCTAAAGAACCAAGCAATTTTTGGAAAACGGTCAGATCTTTAACAAAGAAAGAATTCACACAAAGCAGCATTACTCCAGATTTGTGGTTTAAACACTTTGTGATCGCAATTTGGAGGAGGAAAACCACGTGGACGTGGATACAAATGATGATGGTTCTGTAGTGATTGAAAATTTAGATTGTGATATTACAGAAGGCAAAATACTTGTCGCTCTTAGAGTTTTAAATAAAATAACAACACTCCTGGACCAGATGATTTGATAAACGAATTTCATGAATATTGTAGTTCGTACATAGCATCATTCCTTGTTAAATACCTAAATAAACTTTTTGAATTGGGATTTTTTTCCAGATGAATGGACAGAATCTGTAATCCATACTTTGCATAAAAAAGGGGATATTGATTGCCCAGACAACTATAGAGGCATTTCCTTGTTAAACGTGTGTAGAAAGATTTACAGCTACATTTTGAATAAACGTCTCACTGCATGGGCAGAGGACAACGATATTATACATGAAACGCAGGCTGGATTTTCGTCGCAATTACAGTACAATCGATCATGTTTTCACTCTTTGAGCTTGAGTACAGAAGCAACTTCTTAGCCATTGTAAACTTTATGTCGCATTTATTGACTTTAAAAAGGCCTTCGATTTAGCAGATAGAAATTACTTGTGGACAGTCCTTAAGAAACACGGAATTAATGGTAGAATGTACAGAGCAATCAAGAGCATGTACAGTATTATAAAAGCTAGAGTAAGAGTAGGTAGTGATTTAACGGACGCGTTTTTTATGTTCTCTTGGAGTAAAGCAAGGTGTGAAATATGTAGTCCCATTTTGTTCGCTTTTCTGATCAATGAATTGGCTAATGAAGTCGCCAAATATCATCATTGCTGTGATGGAGCGAGAGAAGGTGTGAGTTGAGAGAGGGAGGGTGGGAATGAGAAGGGAAGGATTGTCTGTCAGGCAAAAAAGAAGGGAGAGAGAGGATTGGGTGTTTCAAGTAGAGAGAGAGAGAGAGAGAGAGAGAGAGAGAGAGAGGGTACTTTTTGCTGAAGGCCTTCCCAGGCAAAGCCAAGCCCCAGCAAGTCAGAGGAGGAAGAGTGGGTGTGATGACTGACCAAGTAACTAACTGCAACAGTCATCTTTGCTCATCTTCAGACACCACCGGCAGTCTGACAAGCAGGCAACGAAATGTCATGTGAACGTGGCCTGGCCAGGCTGGAGAAGCTGGTGAGAGTTGGATGGTGGGAAGAGAGAGAGAGAGAGAGAGAGAGAGAGAGAGAGAGAGAGAGAGAGGATGAGGAAAAGAGAATGGAAAAGAGGTAGTGGGAGAAATGAGAGGAGAAAAGGAAGATAAAAAAAAATGGAGGCAGAAAAGGTAGGATGAAGGAACATAAGAGTGTATTTTGACAGCAGGTATAGGCAGGGGATAGAGACACACAGGAGGCGTTGGTAAGGTGG
>JADBJO010013628.1:7500-15000 GCA_016801955.1 Conus betulinus
TAGTTTCACCTCTCATCTCACTCACTTCACTCAGAGACCGTCGTTGTGTTTTCAACTGGTTACGAGAGGGGAAAAACACTACCACAGCCTCTAGTCTGGCCCTTCGACCCCAATTCCTTTCCACCCCCCCCACCAGCTCCGTCTTACGCCCCAAGCTGCCCCATCCTCCTCCTTTGTTTGTCTCCATTTTCTCTGTCCTGTCTCCCTCTCTGCCACAGCCTCCGTCATTTAGCTCGGACACCTACAGCAGCCATGTTTTGCGGTTCAATGCCCCCCTGATCTCAAAGAACATCACACAATTCTCTGTGGTCTTGCCCTTTTCGCATTCATTCCTTCATCTACTTTTCTTCTACAGAGCCTTTATGTCTGGGCAGGAGAGCTTCTACTTATGGGAGGATCGGGTACCTGTGTCAGTCATGCAGACCAGAACTGACAGTTTTTTATGCACGGCGGCCCAGAGGAATGAGGTTGGGAGAAGAATCCGATTGGTTGGATCTGGAGAAATGACAGAAGACGAAACAGCGGTGGGATGAGAGAGAGAGAGGAGAGAGAGAGATGAGAGGGCGAATTAATGCTTGAAGATAAGACAGGATTTCATGGAAAGTTTAAGAAAAAAAAAAATCAATAAGAATGCGACCACGCGTTGCGTATGCGACACAAGTTTAGATCAACGTCATCATTTGGTGTGTTGTTTTGTTTTGTGTTTGTGTTTTCCACGATCGATGAGATATTTGATTTGTGTGACCCCATTCTAGGGCTGCTGGCATGAAGAATTAAAAATTTTGTTCTTGGGGTTCTTGTTCTTGTTTCTGCTCTCTCTCTCTCCTTTCTCTATCTCTCTATCTCTCTCTCCTATCTCTCTCTCTCTCTCTCCTCTCTCTCTCTCTCTCTCTCTCTATTTCTCATGGGTCATGTGCAAATAAGTATACCCGCGAGAGAGATAGGTTGTCGGAAACCATGTACTCAACTGTCGTCTGTCTGTCTGTTCTGCTTCTGGCCCCCACCCCCCCCCCCCCCCCCCCCCACCGCCACGCCCGCCTCCCTTCTCTCTCCTACAGATACTCACACATACTGACATATGCATGTAGGGTGTGTGTGGTGTGTTGTGTGTGTATGTTGTGTGTGTGTGTGCTGCGCGTGCGTGCGTGTGCGTGCGTGCGGGTGACGTGCGATGCATGCGTGTGTGTGTGTGTGTGTGGTGTGTGTGTGTGTGTGGCATATGTGTAACAGAGGAAGTGTGGAGATAGGAGGAGAGAGATTCTAGAGGAGAGAGAGAGAGAAGAGAGAGGAGAGAGGAGATGAGTTGGGGGTAGAGAGACCAGTACAGACAGGGAGAGGCTTTATAGAGCAAGCAGGTCACACATGTCGAATGTACATATGGCATCATAAGAAATAATAATGATATCAAAACCAAATATGATAAGAAAAAAAAACCGCAAGAATCCAGCGAGCATCAACACTTACAAACAGTACAATCACACAAGTAAAAGAACTAACCAAAAAAAAAAAAAAGTGAAACAGCACCATTAAGTACAGAAAGTCAAGATGGTTAAAACACCCATCGTGAAATAATATATTTCGTTCTACAACACACACACACACACACACACACACTCGCGCGCGCGCGCGCGCGCTCTAGCATACCGAGAGAGAGAGAGAGAGAGATTGAGAGAGAGAGAGAGAGAGAGAGAGAGGAGACAAGACAGACAGACAGACAGACAGACAGGACAAAGGGATGGAAGGGGGAAGGGGAGGGTAGGGAGGTAGCGAAGGAAGTGAGCACCACTGGAATTTCACCACACACACCGCAAACCGTCGATAACACGTGGTCCCCCCCCTGTGATTCAGCTGACAACAGGATTCCAACAGCTCGTCGTGCACCAGCTGCAGTCAAGCGTTGGCTGAGCACGTGCCACACCGGAAGTTGCTTGTGATCCAGGGGAAATGACCTTATCTCCACACCGATCCACGACATCCAGAAGTAGCCGGAAGTGAAGAGCTAGCTGAGGAGAGAGAGCTAGACTGAGATGTAGAGAGAGTGAGAGATGTTGAGGAGAGAGAGAGAGAGAGGGAGAGAGAGAGAGAGAAGAGAGATTGTGCAACTAGAATGGGAGGCGGGGCGGGGGGGGGGGGGGGGGGGGGTCGGCGTAGGGGAAGCGTGGGTCCCCGAAGGGGTGTGTGCCCCAACCAGAACGATTCCTGGTGGTGTGGAAAAAAAACAGAAGATAAGAAGGGGCAATGCATGTAATTACCAAAAGTTCTTGTCCTGACTCCTGGCCAACTAACTTGTTAGCATGGAGAATTTAAGTAGATTAGCTAATTAGAAACATCAGGCAGTTGAGTGAAGGGCAACAGTTCTCGTGATCACCCGCTACTACCAGTAGTAGTAGTAGTAGTAGTAGTAGTAGTAGTAGTAGTGATAGTAGTAGTAGTAGTAGTAGTAATACCAGCAATTGTACTATTGTTACAATTATTATCATCCTCACTGATGTCAAAATATTAAACTACCATTATTACTATTATTATGAATGATATTGTTATCACGTATTTGTATTTTAAACCTACTTTCCAATTTCCTCTATGATGAAATATCATTATCTTATGAATATGATAATAATCGTTTGTTACATGCATTAGTATAGTCATTAGATTCTATCTTTCCATCTTTGCTAGGATCTATATCCCTCTTTTCTCTTTATTTTCTTCTTCCTATCCCCTGTTCTCTGCTTCCACCTTGTTTTTCCTCATAATGATAGTAATAACAATAACAATATTGTGTGTTGCTGCTGCTGCTGTGTCCTGTTGTTGTTGTTGTTGTTGTTGTTGTTGTTGTTGTCACATTTCTCATTATCATCAACATCATCATTGGCGTCGTTACTGCTATTGCAAACTTTGATCGTATTATTTAACTATTCTCTGTATTCTCTAAGCCCTCTCCTTTCTCCCCTACTGTCGGTGTAGTTACTATTATTCATACGATCACTATTACCATCCTTGTCATCATTATTGTATGATTATATATCATTATCATTCGTAATTTGTAAAAGTACTTGCTAGTGATTTTTTTTCTTTGATTGCTATTATTGTTATTATTATGTTACTACCATTAGTATTATTATTATGTTTATTATTGATGGTTGTCATTCTTCTTCTTGTCTTCTTCTTTCTTCTTCTTCTTCTCTTCTTCTTCTTCTTCTCCCTTCCCTAGAAGCCTCTTTTCCATTCAGTATCCATTTGGCGCCCAGTATGTGGAGATAAGCGACTGTCTCTGTTGTGCTTCATTCGTCGTCTTTGAATATTATTCGTCTTGCCTGAAAGAGATCGAAGAGGTCGAAACGCGTAGTGCTTATTTTGTAATGTATTTGTTCTTTCGTTTGGTGATACAGGTAAATTTTCTTCTGACAAGTCTTCAAACAATTGTATACCAATAATGTCAAAAATGAGAGCAGCAGTTGCTTTCTTGTATTTTTCTTTCTTACTTTTTTGTACTCTCAGTCCTTATAGAACAGGAAGCCAGTACTTTACAATGGGAACGACGAAGAAATGAAATGATCTGCGTGTGTGTGTGTGTGTGTGTGTGTGTGTGTGTGTGTGTGTGTGTGGTTGTGGTGTGGGTGTGTGTGTGCGTGTGTGTGGGGTGTGTGTGGTGTGTGTGTGTGTGTGTGTGTGTTGTGTGTGTTGTCGTGCCGTGCGTGCGTTGAGTGCGTGCTGCGTTGTGGTGCGTGTGTGTGTGTGTGTGTGTGTGTGTGTGTGGGTGGTGTGTGTGTGTGGGTGTTGTGTGTGTGTGTGTCTGTCTGTCTGTCTGTCTCTGGTCTGTGTCCGTGGTCAAAATGTGTTCCACTCGCCCCAGGCAAAACTTTTAGGCCGATATTTATGAAAATTTTGTAGTATGTTCATTATGGTTCACGGATGATGCCCGATGTTAATTGTACCGTTATAGCCGTTACAGGCGGCTATAACGGCCCATGACGGTGTTTCTTCTTCTCTATGGACTATTTCAGAAAGTACTCTGCCGATCTTTCTGAAAATTTGTAGCTTTGTTCATTATGGGTCTCAGATGATGCCAGATGTTTTATTTAACCGTTATAGCTGTTACTAACGGCTATAACGGCCCAAGACGGTGTTTCTTCTTTATGGAATATCTCAGAAAGTACTTGGCCGATCATTCTGGAAATTAGTAGATATGTTCATATGGGTCACGGATGATGCCCGGTGTTTATTTTTACCAGAAGTAGCCGTTACTAACGGCTATAACGGCCCAAAACGGTTTTTTCCTCTTTATGGAATATCTCACACGTATTCAAGATAAACTAAGAGTACGTTTATATGCTTTGCATCTTATTACGTCTAAAAAAGAATTAAACTACACATCAATAAATGTTATGCTTATCTAGCTCTTCGGCTTTCTTTTTTTACTTGTTATGGAAAAAATGCAGACCTGTTTTCACTTGGCTTTTGAAAGGGGATGGGAATGAGGGTGCAGTTGAGGTGGGGTGCTGTTCTATTTAATCTTTTACTGATTTTCACCGTTTATATGCCTGAATTACGTTGACTGACTGACTGACATCTGGAACTTTAAGACTATTGTTGGAGTATGGCAATATTGGTATTGCTTGCAAAGGTAGGTTTGAGCAACCAGTTGATCCAGCAGATAAAGCAATGCTGTCATAATTCAGTGATCCTGGAATTTAATACCCAGCTCAGCAAACGGCTAGCTCAGATGGTAGTTTTCTTCAGAGTCAGACTCTGTGTAGGCTCTAATCCTTTCCAAGTACTTTGGATGAGTCGTAAATTGAGATCAACAGTTTGAAAGACTACATCAGACACAGAGAAGCAACAAAAAACACTTGCACGTACATTAAATCCCATTGCATCTTTTTAAGAAGCGTAGACCATCTAGCATAAAAGGATTTCCATGAACGCCCACTCTCGACACCAAAAATATAGACACTGGTGCATTGCTAAACACTATCTCCGAAAACAGAATGCGGTTACCTCGAGGTTTGGATTAAGAACCGTTACACATCCTACAAAATCATATCAATAGTGAACCTCAGAAGAAGAAGAAGAAGAAGAAGAAGAAGAAGAAGAAACAACAAACAACAACAACAACAACAACAACGAGAGCAAGAAGAGCCAGAAAAAATGTAGTCCAAGACGAAATCGCAATAGCAACAACAGCAGCGGTGGTGAAAGAAAGAAGAAGAAGAAGAAGAAGAAGAAGAAGAAGAAGAAATCACTTTGCCTGAAAGGAGAGAGATGATAAAGATCCATTGTTATCGTCTCCAGTGCCCATATTTTGTTTTCAAGAGGAATTGTAAAACATAGCATACTGCTTTGCTGAAATCATCTCAGTCACACGCACGCACGCATGCACGCACGCACGCACGCACGCAAGCACGCACGCACGCACGCACACACAGACAGAGTCCGACTCTTGTTGGCGCCAAGCATGTTGGCGCTTATGGGCACAGACGTCAACTTTTTATGGGTCTTTGAAAGAATGTTAATACTGCATTTTGTAAGAAATCTTATCCTCATCCCATTTCTAAGTGATTGATGCCATTACTAGATTGCTTCAGGCTAATACCTTTTTGTGTGACAGAAGTGGCAGAGTGTGTTGTGTTGAAAGACAAGAAACAAAACAGAAGCAAACTGAAGGTGTCACTGATAGTAATCACGACCTTCAGACTTCCGAAGTGGTGTGTCTCGGCCCTGACTCACTGGTCCCCCGTGGGGTTTATCTTTAAATGTAGAGTGCATTAAACGCCATCGACGGTCCACTTGGTGCAGTCTGTCCCTCCAGGGGGAATTCACCCAGTTTTGTTCTCCGACAGTCAATGGATTTCCGGCCTCCTATTTCCGTCACTTCCTTTCCATCAAGCAGAGTGTTTTCTTTTTTTTTTCTCCTGCTTTGGTCTTTTCCTCTTTCTAGACTATTCTTCACTATTCATTGTGAGAGGTAGTGGGAAGAGAAAGGGGGATAATGTCGAGGGTAATAGGGGAAGGAGGAAAGAGGTAATGTCCTCCTCATGTATTGTTTGTCAAAGTGGAAGAAGACGAAAGAAAACATGGGAAAAAAAAAGAATTCCGCTTTGTGATACTCGAGCCTCTGTACAGAGGAAATAAAAGTTTTGTATGTCAAAATACGCTTCTGATGAAGAGGAAGCAAAGTTACTTCACTGGAAAAAACAAACAAACCAAAAAATTGTCACCCTCTTTGCGAAAGATTATATGTTTTTTATCCTCTTGAGGAAAAGGCTTATGCCGTGATAATGCATAGGGCAGAAGTCGTAAAGCCCGGCGTGTGTACAACAGATAAAATTGCCACTTCAATTGCAGCGCTGCCCACTTAACATTGCTGGCAGAAAGCAACTACCATCGCTTTCAAACGGGACTCGGAGTACGCTTACCATTTAAGCCAAATGCTGGCTATTGACACCATGTATTTTGTTCGTGATGCTTTATTCTACAACTATGAGATCATGTCAGACACCAAACAAGTTGTTATAAACACGAGTCATCGTTTTTCATCTGTGTTTAAAGCCCAAATCAGTTGGTAAATGACGTTCTTTATTAAGAAAGAAAGTGAGAGTGATTGGGGGGGGGGGAAAGGGGGGGAGGGGGGGGGGGTGGGGGAGAGGGGGAGGGAGGACAAACACAAGAAAAACAGCAGGTAATCTTTGGTTGGAGAGGGGGAGGGAGGACAAACACAAGAAAAAAACAGCAGGCAATCTTTCGTTCATTACAATGCAGGCAGGCAGCTTTGAAAGCCAGCTTTACCATTTTCCCCCCCCCCTGTTTTTTTTGCATTTACATTTATTTTCACTTGCTTTTAGTCGATATATATGCAAAGTGCACAATGTTTCTGTACTAAAACATTGACATTCCCTGCATATAAGACTGCATCGAGGTCGTGATCAACAAAAGTGATCCTTGGTAGGATCGTTAGGTCGTTGGCGTCGCTAATTATGCCGTCAAATAGTAACATGAACTGCAGCCGATGGAAAAAAAAAAAGAGCTTTCAAGCCATCACTGAAAACAGCCTTTTCTACTGTTAAAAAAGGACTGTCAACCCTTTCATCTCCAAATATCTTAATCGTTGCTCTTCATTAGATTTTTTTGTTTTCTTTGTTGGTCACACCTTTTAAACATCTGGAACCTCCTCACATCTGAAGCCCCTATCACACCACTTGACATAAAATACACGAACATCATAACCCACACCAGGTTTTCCTCTTCCTCCGATGTTTTCCAAGGCCTACCCGTCCTGCTGCAGTGCCGTTTCATTGACACCAATACTGACATCCTTGCTGGACGAGCTGTATTACCTCTGACGCGAAATTCTAACACTGGAAGGGTTGTAACGCTGCTGTAGGTGCTGCCTGCAATGTACTTGCTCTTACGCATTTCATGCATTTGAAGACTGCTCTGTTTTTATGTCTGTGATGAAATAAACTCTGGAATCGTATATGGTTTATCCTCATCCTTCCGAGGAAT
>JADBJO010013628.1:20000-25000 GCA_016801955.1 Conus betulinus
CAAATCATGAAGAACAGGGCAACACAGAATAATGTGAATGGCATCTTCCTTAGAAACATGACACAGGCGACACATAACTTCATCTGCTTTTCCATTGTATCTAAATCGGTGGCTGGCTATATCTGACACACCAAATCTTAGTTTTGTTAAGGCACTTTTAACATATCTATTCATAACAATTTTCAACACACGGTTCCACGAGATTTGTTGTCTTAAATGCCCTATATTCAGCAAATCGGTCGCTGGTGTGCACGTGACTATGCCAGTCTTGCCACCTACAGTCGATGATCCTTTGTTTAAAGCATTTAATAAAGGCTG
Source organism: Conus betulinus (assembly GCA_016801955.1). NCBI lineage: Eukaryota > Metazoa > Mollusca > Gastropoda > Neogastropoda > Conidae > Conus > Conus betulinus. Next base: position 20,319 of record JADBJO010013628.1, read on the forward strand.
CAATATTTCTGACACCTTGGTTATCCCATACAAAAGCAAAACCCATAGGAATATAGGCGCTTACGAACATTTGTGGCCCACGTCTTCTTTCGATTATTATCAAGATCATATAACACTTTATACACTTTAAATGGTAACTTGTAATTTTCCATCCTTGTCAGTTTTTTAGCCAGTACTGAAACATTTAACGTATGAGTTTAAATAGATAGGATATCTCCCTATTTCTCCATATACCAAATAATTAGGAGTACGACTGTCGACGTTCAAAAAGCGTTTCATGGCAAACAAATGCAGCTTTTCGATAACATTGCTGCTTTCGAACGTACATATTTCAGCCCCATATTGTAAAATTGATTGAACTTGTCAATCAAATAACTTCTTAATATATTTAACGAACTACAGTCAAGCTTATACATTACCTTAAGTATAATTAGAACAGTTCTTTTGCCCTGTTAACTATATCTCTACATGCATTGGTAAACTCGGCCTGGTTGAAAAAGAATATACCCAGATACTTATATACGTTTACTACTTTTTTATTGGCTCATTTCCATAATCCAATGTTCATGCCTAGCCAGATACCCACCCTTGTGAAAAACAATGATATTTTTTTTTCTCCATATTCACTTTTAGCTCTAGTCTCATTGCAGCTGCATACAAACTGTTCAACTGCCTTTGTAGACCAACAACTGATATAGATAACAAGATAATATCATCTGTAAAAGTAATATGAACAATTCTATCAAATCACAGGACACACCATGTTTGCCATTTTCTATAATTTCTAGTGCAAGTTCGTTGACGAATACGAAAAGAGAATCGGGCTACAAACATCACCTTGCTTTACTCCCCTTGTGTGCAATTCACAACATCTGATAATTTACCCCCACTTCTTATCTTAGCCTTTACATCTCTATACATACTTTTTAATGCTTCTATATAATTTACCACTGACTGACTCTATTTTTTTTAGCAACACAGGCCATAGCAAATTTCTAGAAATGGAGTTGAAAGCTTTCTCAAAATCTACAAATGCAACATACAACTTTTGATTCTTTGCAAACTGTTTCTGAATGGCAGCTAGCAAAGTAAATATATGGATCTATCGTGCAGTCGTCCTTCTTAAACCCTGCTTGATGTTCCCCAGTTATGGTATTTAAATTTTACCCTCTCTTGTAATCTGCTGTTGATTATTGAGCTATATAACTTACTACTTATATTACACAATGATATACCTCTGTAGTTGTTCATGTTATTGACTTCACCTTTCTTAAAAAGTGGTATAATAGTTGACTCAGTCCAGTCATCTGGATAGATTCCATTATTGAATAAATGGTTATAATAATTTAACTAAAAACATTAACACTGGCTCTCCTGCGTTTTTTAAAGAACTCTCCAATTAAATCATCAGGTCCAGCCGATTTACCATTCTTCAGCTTTCTAGCTGCTATCATTACCTCGTCCCTAGATATTGGTGTCATATATCTCATCACCATCCTCTACTGAATCATCATCTCTGAAAATCATGCGTTTCTCTATCTAATAATATCTTAAAATGACCAAACCACTGATCAATGGATATATGTTATTTTGTGGTTGTGATTTTTTTACGTGAGAATTTCTTTACCGTTTCCAAAAATGTCTTCTGGCATTTAACAGAATGAAGCAGTTCCTTGAACATTGATTCATTTCGTTCCTCTTTCTTTCTCATAATCATGTTTTTGTATTCTCTTCTAGCTATACAAAATCTAATTCGGTCATTTTTATCCAGTGAACGCTTAAACAATCTATGAAGTCTTTTCACTTTTCGTTTGTTTGATTTGCATTCGTGGTCAAACCATCCTTTGCTTGACTGTTTATGTATCGGGGTATCCGTTTCCTCGTATGTCCTGCCTGATCTTTAACAATCTGGTTAAAACTATCTATTACTATGTTACCATCAACATTGATTAAGTTTGTGGCAACTTCTCTCTTTTTTTGTGCTTTTATTCGAGTTCGTTGAGTCAAAAAATGTCTGCGCATATGATGAAATCGATTTATATTTATCAATGAACATGTCTTCACTCTTATTCACAAAATTCCTGATGGAAGTGATACGTGTTTTGATTATAAAGCACAACAAAAGAGGCAGGTGATCTGATTCTAATCTGTCAAGGACACTTAGAGTCATTAACTCACATGCACTATCAAAGAAAGATGTGGAAGTTAAAAAATAATCATTCACACTGCACCCTTCATCGGCAATATATGTATACGGACCATTTTCATCACCATGACATAAACCATTTAAAATACATAGTCCCAAAGCCGTACTGAGGTCCAGCAATTTTTTACCGTAAGAATTCATTACTCTATCGTGGGGCATTCTTTTCTTCTGGTCTATACAATGTTTTGTATAATTGACATGCAATCTGTTTTCATCAAAGTAATCAGGGGAACAATCGGAAGTCCTTACATTCAAATCACCACACAGTATTACATGAGCATCATCAAACAAAAACATCTTGTCAACAAGACTTTCTTCAAGTATACTAATACCATTATCACAATCGTATGCAGAATAATATGGTGAATGTTCAGGAGGTACATATGTGCAAAGAAACAGATTAAAAAAAAAAAAACTGAAAGAATTCTTTATCTAATACAAAATACATACAAAAATCACTATCATCATCAATATATCGTAATTGGGGAACTGGAGGTGTACGTACAAAGCAGACAATGCCTCCAGAACACCTCCCATGTCGTGCCAGCTTAACAGCTGGTTTTACAAATAGCGCATGCTCTTTAAACAAACTAGACTCAAACTTTTCAAGAAAAGTTTCTACATGACGTACGAAATCGAATGAAGAAATGAACTCAACAAAATGCGCATCCTCAAGTTTTGAAAGCAATCCACACACATTCCAATGGAGAGGAGACATTTTATCCAAACATGTACCCATATTTACAGAATTCGCAGAACTAAACGTATCATCGATATCAGCTCCACTCCCATCCAGTTGATTATTGTTATCCTCTTCTTTCAATTCCACATGTCAGTTAGTCATTACTCCCTCTCCCTTCCCTTGTCATGTCACTCCTACTCCCACTCTCTCCCCCAGTCTTATCCTCTCTATTCCAATTTCCTTTCCTTATCATGTTATCATTGCACCCTAGCCTCTCCATTATCCTATCTTCAGCGCACTCTCCTCCTCTGCCTACAATATCTAATGCCCTCATAACATCTTTCTCAGTTGCAGTATTGGATACATTACCTACAGGCATATACATAACATCGTCATCAACGGAGCATTTCCCATAATCTTCCTTTGTCATCAAATAGTCATCCTTCATCAAATCATGTTTACATGCATTAGCAGCAATGGTTGAACAAAAAAGAGAATCTGTGCTTTCTTTTGACACCATTACATCATTTTTAAAACCTTCATCCTTACAATCAATCACACCCGCTTTCTCATTCACGCAAATCGTGTCATGAGCGCCACACGCTTGTGTCATAAACACGGAGAATAAAGTGGCATGCTGGCCACGAGATGAAATGGCTTTACTCTCTGCTGCGTGTCTCACGTGCTCATTTGACAACACACATGTTGGACTGTCACCGGCACGATCAGCACACCCCACCCTTCCTCTCCGCACGACCCACTTCACTGTCACACAAAACAGGTTGGCTGGTTGGCCTATTTCCAGTCCGTGAACAAGCTGTAAAATGACCTGCTAGGTTAGATATTGCGCTGGTTACACAGGGCCGGCCGAAATCCTAGGTGGACAATTTCAGTCTCTCATCAGTGTCCAGTACATATTTTTTTTTTCCTTCAATTACTATGTGATCGAAAACCATGGTGGGTCTCTTACCTTGTTCTTCTCTGGCTGACTTAAGAAAAGGTGTTAGTTTCCTCCTTGTTTCTCTGACTGACTCTCCAGGAGAAATCTTCGCCGACGAAAATACCAGATCCTTTTAATTTTCGCGTTTTCTTGAGAACTTTATCTTTATCCTTGTAGAATGTACATCTTGCAACAATTGGCGATTTATCACTTGCGTTTAAATCTATGTACCCTATCGAAATAAATTGTATCTGATAATTCTAATTTGTCCGTTACCATGTCGGTGATCAGATCCTCACAGTTTTGCCAGTTTTCTTTTTCTCTCCTAGGAATACCATAGACAAGCAAGTTATTCCTTTTTGAACGACCCTCTAAATCGTCTGTCTTTTTCTCCAGATTGTCTATCTTCTGCTTTAAGGTCTCGTTTTCTTCTTTTAAAAGATCGTTTTCTGTTCTTAGATTGTCAGTAGCATTCTTTATGTCGCGAAGTTCTTGCTTTAAATCGGAATATGACGCTTTCAGTTCTGCCAGATCCGTTTTCATGTCATCAAATTTGTCGTCAAATTTTGTGTTCAAGTCTGATAACATGGAAGCAATATCATTCAGTGAAGGATCTCCGACTGTCAGTTTCTCACCTGTTTGTTTTTTTTCCGTACTTTGTCTTCGTTGACCACCACCCGTCATCCTTGTTTGTCTCAGATTATCTAGTTTAGGAGGTCCGGGATTCAACTCAATGTCACCACACTGATGAACCAAACTGCCCATGTACAAAAGAAAGAGGAGCACACCTGTCACACCACCGTCACTCCTGTTTCGTAGGGTCAACACTTTCACAAACATGGCGCCACTGAATC
>JADBJO010013628.1:40000-42500 GCA_016801955.1 Conus betulinus
TGATGTTCATCATTCTGTCTGCTGGTGAGTTCTTAAATGCTTCTTGCACACAATTTAGTTTCCATCCTTTTCCCAGTAATACTGCACAAGCAGGTTTAAGTGGGTGCATATTCATAAACTTGCGATGAATCCCTATGCAAGGAAACATGAGATCTTTTTATGATTATATGAAGACATTTTTCTGATTAAGAGGAAGATAACTTATCCCACTAAAAGTAATGATAACAAGTCAAAGGACTTGTTACCCTCTTTGCGATTCAAATGCCATGAACATTATTATTTTCAGGGGGCAAAAGTTCAAGGAACGAAAGTCAACGGGACAAAAGTCTGAAAGCCAATGAAGCGAAAGTCGTCAGGCCTGGCGTGTGTACAGCACAAAAAGCTGCTGGCAGCTGCTTGGCCGCTTAGACTGCTGTGCAGCCAAAATCAAGCCGCTGGCACAAAGCAGCTGCAGCATTTTCAAACATGACGCAAAGTATGTCTACCATTTCAGCAAAATGGTCAATACACTGACGTTGTGCATTTCATTCGTAATGGTTCACTACACTGTTCCAAGGGTCGACTTTCATGGCATGTATCAAATGAGTTGTTGTGAACATTCATCAACGTTATCATCTGTATCTAAAGCTCAATTCGTTTGTAACAGACCTTCTTATCAAGAGAGAAAAGGAGCCAGTGACTGTGAGTGAGAGAAAGGCGAGACTCCTAGGAAATATCCGGAGGTCTTTTGTCCATCAAATACACGGTAGAAAACGAATTTTTTTTCAGTTACTTTCATTTTCAATTACTTTTAGTTTTAATAGAAAAAAGAAGAGCACAATATTCTGTCGCTGAAGTGTTGGCGTTTCATCACACTGAAAACTGCGTCAAGGGCACAAGGTCGCCCGTCCCTATCGTCGCCTTGTTGCTTACACAGTTTCAGTTTCAGCTTCCTCAAGGAGGCGTCACTGCGTGCGGACTAGTCCATATACGCTACACCACATCCGCCAAGTTTTGAGACCAAACTAAGCATGATTTTAAGCTGGCGGATAAAGGAATTAACAAATAAGATGAGAGAATTGAAGAAGAAGGTCTCGTGGCTACGACCTAGCAGATGTCTGACCTACGCATTAGCCTAATGCGCTGGTCAAACCTTGAGTACCTACCTAACATTGGTTGCCTTTTGTTTCTTTTTTTTTTTAGTTGAAAATAAAACAAGGCAGGGAACAGTAAACAATAAGCAATAACAAGTAGGGTAAGTCTTGCTCCCATAAGAAAACCTAACACAGAGTAACTTTTTATTCAAGACTCGTACAGCCTTTTAAACTTGAATAAGGTCAGACGAATACAAAGACGACAACAATCTAATAGTGGGGGAAAAATAAGCGCAGGCCAACAACCCCTTCGTCATCACAGTAAGGTCTTGGCAAAGATTTGAACTTAAGGGGGGGGGGGGGGGAGGAGGAGGGGGGTGAAGGATCTTACACACAGTAACGGCTACAGCAGCCAATGAAAAGCTCTTTGATGCTATTGCTGCTAGCAGCTTTTCCCACTATACATAGGGCTCTTGACCTTTTCACCTCCAGTTTTATTGAGTGTAAGCTCTTTGGTAGTTTTTTTTTTTCTTTTTTTTCTTTAGTCGCGCTTTTCAGACACATCATCATAATTATCTGAAGCCACTGTCATACCGCTTTTAGATACAATAAAAGAACATTTTAAACTGCATCAGGTTTTTTTCCTCCTCCTCCTCTTCCTCCTGTCACTCTCGCCGCAGCATTGTTTCAACTGAAAAACAACATTGGACATCATTACTGGGCTTGCTGTATAATTTGAATCCTACAAGATAAAGCTGGATAGGTTCAGTAAGCGCTGCTTGCAGTTTACTTTCTTTCCCGCTATCCAAGCGTTTGTAGGCTAATCCGTACATGTCTAGAATGAAGTTATTTCTGGAACGGTATGCGTTTATCCTCATCACAACGTGGTAACGTCTTCATTCCTTCATCTTTCCTCCCTTCCTTCTTTCCTTCTTTCATGGTTCTTTTTTCATTTCTTTCTTTTTTCTTACTTTCATTGTTTATATATTTGTTTCGCCATTTTATTTTTCTCCTTTTTGTTTATCCTGTTTGTTTATCTTTCTCTGCTTCCTGTTTCATTCTTTCGCCTTTTTGTTTGACCTGTTTGTTTATCTTCCTCCGCTTCCTCTGTCAGTTTTATTCTTCCCCTGGATTTTCTTTCTCTACTTCCTCATACCTCCTCTGCCTCCTTCTCCTCCTCTTTCACTTCTTCCTTCATCTTCTTTTGCTTCCTCTTGTCCTTATCATATCTTTGTTGCTATCGTCGCCGTGATTGTTGATGGTGTTGTTGTTGCTGCTGCTGCTGCCTTTGCTGTTGTTATTGTTGATGTTGTTCCTCTCCTCCTCCTCCTCCTCCTTTTCCTCCGCCACTCCTCCTCCTCCTCCTACCTTCTTCCTCCTTTTCCAACGTTCCTCGACTAGAGAAGTCTGAGGTTCAACTTGCTCCC
>JADBJO010013628.1:45000-51534 GCA_016801955.1 Conus betulinus
GGAAAAATCTGAGCGACAAGAACGCAAAGGAAGCACATAAGATGGGTCAAACCAAAACAAAATAAAAGTCAGCACTATTCAAAGCAAAGAAAGCAACGGTCTCACACTGGAATATATATCATAAAGAGGAAAAACTGCATTTTGTTCTGAACTCTACAACAAAAAGGACAACAGAAACCCCGGTGTGTTAAAAGTACAAGATTCACTAAACTGGGATGACTTTAAAAAAAAATATTCTATTAATTCTTCACTTCATTTAAATCGCTGCGGTATGGGAAGCTTGGTGACATTGGCATCACTGCAGAACTCTTGAAAAGTGACAGAATGGGAGTACCTGGCATTCTAACTGGTATCTGCAACAAAACGTGGTACCCTGGGGAATGGCCCATGCCAGGGTCTCGCTCTCTAATGGTCATCTTTGCCTAGAAATGAAATGCACAAAGCTGCCACAACCACTGCACAATCAGGCTGATCCGCCACACCACCCACATAATGTTCCTCATGATGTTCGACACTGAAAATCAACTTTTAAAAAAATGATGAAGAAAATAACTCGAGCTTTGTGAATTTGGAAATCATCAGAAATGCGACATGCGAGTATGCGAGTTACTGGTTTCTTAGACGAAAAATGCACACTTCCTAACGTCTGAATTTCGAGTTTGTGGTGTGGGCTTTGTGAGCAGTATATGCTCTTGGCTGGCTCAGAATGTGAGGCGTTATGGAAGTAGAGACAGGAAAGAGGGGATGGAGGTATGCCGAACTCTTTGAAACGTTCCCACCCCCAACCGTTTGATCCACGCCCGGAGGGTGATTTCCAGTCCACGACCAACTTAGACAGCCATCGATGCGTGAATTACGTCACTGGTCCCAGGAACGAGAGTCAATGGGCCTGTCTGCCTGCCAATGAAGCGTGCTGTCATTAGCGCCATTAATTATATAAGCTCAGACACGTTTTTTTTTGTTTTGTTTTGTTTTGTTTTTTTTTTGAGGGGGGGGGACCCTGCAATGTTAATGTTTCAAGTGGCATTTGTAAACGAGGTCGGAATGTTATCGGGTAAGCGACAGTCATTGTCAGTCCATTGTTAGATCAGAAGTGGGTCTGCCTGTGACAACATAAAATATTGCACATTTAGTGTGTGCGTGTGTGTGTGTGTGTGTGTGTGTGTGTGTGTGTGTGTGTGTGTGTGTGTGTGTGTGTGCGTGCGTGAGTGTGTGTGTGTGTGTGTGTGTGTGTGTGTGTGTGTGTGGTGTGTGTGTGTGTGTGTGTGTGTGTGTGTGTTCTGCGTGCCAGGTCAGCAAACATCCAGAGGTGCTTCTCGACGTGTATAAAGGTAAACAAAAAGAAAATGCTACTCAAAGTGTTCACCTGTTCTCTACAGACCACAAGCCACAGAGTTTAACTGACAACTCATTTGGCAATTCTGCACGCTCACGGCGTCAGGGACATTCACAGACCCATAGCTTGCAGCGTTGCTAGGCAATTATCCAGAATACAGTACCACGGGGTCACAAGTAGATTTTACGGGAAGAGGTTGTTCTTCTCTGGAGCTCATAGGACTTATTTGTTTGTTTCGTTCTTTTCTCTCTTTCTTGTTTTTCAATGTCTGGAAATAGAAAAAAAAAAAAATCAACTCTCTGATCTTTCCAAGCTCCCTGACCGCCCATGGCTCAAGAGACAATTATCTTTCATCTGTTAATCCCGGTACCATGTCTGACGAAATAAAAAAGAGAAGAGAATGGAAATTGATGGAGAAGATCTGAGCCAAACAAACACACACAGACAATGGACTAACAAGGAAAAACAAATGCAACAAATATACTGAGGACGCCTGCCGTTCTTCATATTTCTACCCGGAAAATGCAGCCATTGGATGTGCTATGCTAGAGTGGGAAAGGGCACAGAGAATAAAAGGGAAGGAGTGAAAATGGGAGGCAACCTGGCTTCTAGGTAGAAAATGATTGTGGACGACTATCTGGAGAGAGAGAGAGAGAGAGAGAGAGAGAGAGAGAGAGAGAGAGAGAGAGAGAGAGAGAGAGAGAGAGAGAGAGAGAGAGAGAGAGATTATGGCATTTGATGGTTTTGTGTGATTACAAACTGAACTTGTGCTGCCTACTGTTGTGCCTGCTATAAACCATAATCATGTTTGCGTTAGTGTCTTATAATAATTTGGTTCGAAATAGTACGAGTATATTTCTAACTCACATTTCTTTTAGACCACTGTGTGCTTTTCAGTCTGCAGTATATTGTTAAGAGAAAAAACTGTTTGAACTTTTTCCCCTTCTAGATGACAGTGTGTGTTTTGGTCTTGGTGGAGCACACAAACTAATCTATGTTGAATTTCAGAAATGAACATGTTATTGTTCCCACCTTTGCTAAAACAACTGGCACCAAAAACTCACTTTCTGTCGAGAGTTTCTCTGGTTTGAACACCCATTGAAACTTCTCAGATACATGAAAATTCTGTAACCTAGCATTGTGTGTGTATACTGCATATCTCTGTAGAAGATCGCTGCAAAGTTTGACCTTCTGTAACCTAGCATTGTGTGTATACTTGCATATCTCTGTAGAGAGATCGCTGCAAAGTTTGACCTGTGTCAGCAACTATAAAAAGGATATCTGTCTATGTTCGCATTAGCTCCTGCCAAAACAAACAAACTAACAAAACCAACCCCGAAACACTGGCTGATGTATGTTTTATGAGTGTAACATGGTTGTTACAGGCCGTGTGTGTGTGTGTGTGTGTGTGTGTGTGTGTGTGTGTGTGTGTGTGTGTGTGTGTGTGTGTGTTTGTGATGTGTGTGCGTGCGTGCGTGCGTGCGTGCGTGCGTGCGTGCGTGTTTGTGATGTAGGTGTGTGTGTGTGTGTGTGTGTGTGTGTGTGTGTGTGTGTGTGTGTGTGTGTGTGTGTGTGTGTGTGTGAAGACGCTTTAGGCACACTTACCTCTACTATATACACAGGACCAGAGCCAAAGGAGATACCCACGCTGCCGGCCACAGAGATGCCCAGTTCAGTCAGTGGACAGACTGCTGCTGAAGGAGATAGTCAACAGGAGGCAGACACTGTAACACATGAAACAGACCTTTGGTCAGTTTGATCAAGCTACATGATTGCAATTTGTTGCTGATATTGATGATTTGTGTGCGGGCGCACGCGCGCGCGCGCGTGTCTGTGTGGTTGGTGGCGATGGCAAATGAGGTAGAGGTGGCTGTGACGGTAGTGGCGGTGGTAGTGGTGGTGGTGGTGATGGCGGTGGAGGTGGTGGTGGTGATTGGTGTGGTGTGTGTGAGTGTGCGTGTGTGTGCGTGTGTGTGTGGCTGGTGGCGATGGCAAGTGAGGAAGAGGTGGCTGTGACGGTAGTGGGTGGTGGTTGTGGTGTGTGTACGTAATGGTTTTGCTTCAGAAGAAATGTCATTTGGTAATAGCATCAACATACTTACCTTGAATAAACAATGGTGTTTTAAACATCGATTTGAGACACACACACACACACACACACACACACACACACACACACACACACACACACACAGAGAGAGAGAGAGAGAGAGAGAGAGAGAGAGAGAGAGAGAGAGAGAAGACAGGGGTAAGGTTTTAACCCAAATTGCACCTTGCATGTGGGTCTTAATCCAACCATCATGGGCTACAAAACATCACTTCGCAAGCATTTTTACAAATATCTGATTCCACAACCGTCACCTTCTCAACCATGTCTCCCTTCACAGTCTAACCATCTTCCCCTGTGCCCCCTGAATCGATATAAACGCGAACAGCACAAAACTAACCATATAATGCAACGAAAGTCAAACAACGCTATCAGTTTACATCAATCAGGAGACAGGCCACAGGTTTAAGGGAAGCCTGACAGATATTATTACCATGAGACAGAGACGAAAATGACAAAGTAAGATTAATTAATCTTCTCTTTTTTTTCTGAGACAGGTTTATTTTCGTTCATAATCCAATTAAATCTTGGATTCACGCAAGCTGAATGTTGTTTTGAAAGGTTGGACGTCGGAAAGGGATTCTTTTATCAAAATGTGCGACCTTTTAAAACTTCTTTTCTCTTCCAGTGGACGATTGATGATAATGTTTTCTAATTAAAGTCTCCTGTGTGTGTACCCTCCTTTGGGAAAGTAAAAGGGGACATAAACGATGGGGAGAGTGGGATGGGCCATGGAGGATTTGTGCAGTTATGTCATGGAGGTCGCTTTGTCCTGGGTCACGAGGATTGTCACGTGGGATTTGTTTGAAAATGTTAGCCATGTACGCTGCAACGATTTCAGAAGGTAATGCGATCAACGCTTGTAGTAGTAGTAGGACTTTAGTTTTTCCGTCTGTTCACCCCTGTGATATTAGACGAAGAGAGAGAGAGAGAGAGAGAGAGAGAGAGAGAGAGAGAGAGAGAGATGTCTGTGACTATGCAAGTTTATGCATAATCTGGATATGTAATTGCATATGAATGTTTCCCTTTACATCCCTACAACATACTTGCAAATAATCTTACAGTAAATGCTTATTAACTGGACTACAAATTAAAGAAAAAAAAAACAACATTGAAGGCAAACTTTAAATCTGAAACGACATCACATAAAGACATGCCTGATATTGGTGGTAAATGTGCTTGAAGGGGTAAACAGTCAAACAGCAGATGCTTCCTGGTTATTCTTCGTTCTCCACAAATACATTTTGCTTCGCTTATACATTCAAGGGTTGTAATCTAAAGAGAGTAAAAGGCATGCAAATGGATTTTGACTCCTCTCTCCTCGCAAGTCCCAGTGTCTGTCCTCTACTATCCACATGGACATCCACCGCTCACCTCCCCCCCCCCATATCCTCCCCCCCAACACACACACACACACACGCACACACACACACACACACACACACACACACACACACACACGTACACACACACACACACACACACACACACACACACACACACACACACACCACACACACACATTCCCCCTCTCCTGTCTTCTTGATGTAACTACTGCTTTGGTTAAGTGAGTTTTATTAGGAAACCACATTTTCCTCGTTGTTGTTCCTAGTACTGCTTGTGCTGATGATGACATTAACGTTGGCAATTGCTGGCACTGCTGCTATACATGTGGTTTAGCCCTTACTGCTGCTGATATTGCGTTTTCTTGTCATTATTCTCTCTCTCTCTCTCTCTCTCTCTCTCTCTCTCTCTCTCTCTCCTCTCTCTCTCTCTCTCTCTCTCTCTCTCTCTCTCTCTCTCTCTCTCTCTCTCTCTCTCTCTCTCTCTCCTGCTCAAGCACACACAGAAGATTAGATTCAAACGAACACACATAAATACACACACACACACACCCACACACACACACACACACACACACACACACACACAGTAAGAGCACACGCACACACACACACACACACACACACACACACACACACACACACACACACACACACACACACACACACACACACATACATTCCTACACACACGCGCGTGTATATGTGACAAAGTTTTTTTTTTCTTCTTCTCACACTGCCTCTTTTCTGTCTGTCTGTCTGTCTGTCTGTCTGTCTGTCTGTCTGTCTGTCTGTCTGTCTGTCTGTTTCTCTCTCTCTCTCTCTCTCTCTCTCTTTCTCTCTCTCTCTAAGATGCACAAAAAAACTGTATACAGTACACACAAAGAGTAAATTATAGGATGCAAACATCACTTGATTACCTGGGATTTGTTCTTTCTTTTTTTTGCTTTCCTAACGCTAAACCTTTGACCTTTAACCTGACACTAAATCGAAGGAGACTATTTCCTGGCGGAAGACAAACAAACAAACCGAAAAAAAAACTGTCTGTGAATATTCATTTTATCATGGCACTGATAATGGTAATAAGACCACTCAATAAATACCATAGAAAATTGATGAAACAGAGAACAACGGTAAACCTTGTATCCACCTCCCCACCCCCCCCCCCACCCCCCACCCCCCCCCCCCCCCCCCCCCCCCCCCCCCCCCCCGCTTCTTTTTTAATGGAAGGAAAGAACGAGAATGCTTATTGTCTATGTGATATTACGGTCATGTCGATTAAAACGTGATTAAAACTTGAATTAATTATGAATCGATCATAAAGAACGGATGGTGCGCTGATGCAGCCATAACTGGATCTCTCTCTCTCTCTCTCTCTCTCTCTCTCTCTCTCTCTCTCTCTCTCTCCTCCTCTCTCTCTCTCTCGTCTCTCTCTCTCTCCTCTCTCTCTCTCTCTCTTGACACGGGCATGTGGCCTAGTTCAATTAAAACATTTGTCATTGTCATTGTCATTGTGTCTCTCTCTCTCTCTCTCTCATTGTCATTGTCATTGTCTCTCTCTCTCTCTCTCTCTCACTCTCTCTCTCTCTCTCTCTCTCTCTCTCTCTCGTCTGTCATTGTCCCACCGGTCACTACAACAACGATAACAGCATCAACAAAAAAACCAAACCCAAGAGAACGATAGCACTCTTGATATTCATCTTCCCCCCAATAGTGATGGATTCCCTGTGCACAACACTTGAGTTTTT
>JADBJO010013629.1:0-7500 GCA_016801955.1 Conus betulinus
ACGGACTTCGTTCGGCAATCATCAATTCATCAGATCGGGTCAGACCCTATCCTTAGTAAGAATCGTCAACCAATCCACAATAACAGCAAGTGGGACAGATGTGTTGAAAAAGCAGAAGTGTTGTGGACGATTCATGCCATCAACAATCGTAACAGTTTCCGATCTGCTGAAGACAACGCGAAACTGTTTTGCAGCAATGTTTCCATATTCCTCGATTGCCACGAACTATCGGTGTGGGAAACCAAAAGCAGATATCTTGCAACTTTTGGCATTGCTCCTTCTTTCTGTCAGAACTGAAAAAAAGAGTGAATCACAGACTGAATCTTCAAATCAATCGTCACGTCGTCTCCGTAGACTTTAAGTGACTCATTTAAGTGCGCATTTGTTAAAAGAAAAAATGGAAAAAACATCCTACTTTCTTGTTCAAAAAGACAGCATCATACCACACCCCTCCCCCCTAACTTACCAACCAGCTAGCCTACACACACACACACACACACAACACACACACCCACCCACACACACACACACACACACACACCCAACAAAACAAAAAAAAAAATTATCAATTTTATTCACTTAATTTTTTTTTTTATCACAGTTACTTTCATTTTATTCATCTAGTTATCGTAATCACTATCACTATCATTATTATCATTACTATCCCTTCTATATATATATATATTATATATAAAAAATGATACATAATATAAAATTATATAATATAAAAGTCCCCTCCTGCCCCCCTTAGAATTATTTATTAATCCACCTTAACCACAACCATCACAAATATATCACACCACCCCACTAAACCAGCAACACAACCCCACCGTTTCACTCCCCCCCCCCCCCCCCCCCCCCCCCCCCCTCTTTCCTCTCCCATAATCCCCTCTGTCGTTTCTGTCTGGCGGCCATTCTTCCTACCCACATGGACAGACCTGAAGAAGATCCAAGAGGTTGAATTGCATTGTGTCTTGTCCTGTGCTTTGTTTGTCAATGCCCTTGGCGGTAACTAACCCCCTCTCTCTCTAATTTTGGTTCATTCTCCATCAGTCACTCCATTTTTGAAATGAAAAAAAAAAAACGGTTAAGTGTGGAGCTACAGGAAGGCTACCCACATTCGCCTTTTAAAAAGGGGTTACCCTGCTCCCTATCCTGCCCAGAACAAGCATAAGCTAGTCCAGGCTCGCCAACCATTCACACACACTTCCACACGACAGCACATACAGTGGCTGTATTTTAAAAGTAAAGTTTGCTGAGCTCCCTCCTGAAATATGCTAGAGAGGAGGCCTCGGCTGCAGCTGCCGGTGGAGAATTAATATGTCATCATGCTTTTTGATGAATTATTGAACAAGGACTTGAAACAGAAGCAGCGGACATTCATGTCAGATACTGGTCTGGAAAGCAGATTGAAATTTTTTCTTTTTTTGATTTCTCAATTTCTGTATAAAGACTTCAGTTTTTATTTTTTGTATATATATGATATTGAGCGTGGAAAAGACTACAGAAGTGTAATCACCTTATCATCATGGCTGGATTACATGTGTAAGGTTATTATTCACTCTTTTTTTTTTCATTGTACGGCTAAATTTGCCCCTTAAAAATTAAAAATCCCCTTTAGAAACCCTTGAAAAACCCTTGAATTTTTTTCCTGTGAAAAGTGCTGATGATCTGGCATTGGTCTCCCACACTCACCAACACATGCAGGAAAAGACATCCCGCCTCAGCAGCTTTGCACAACCGATTGGGACTAAAGATCAGTCAAAGGAAAACAGAGGTAATGACCTTGAATGTCCCAAACCCTTCATCAATTCAAGTGAATGGTGAAACCCTCCCTACAACTGAGAAATTCACCTACCTGGGCAGCATTGTCAGACACGACAGAGGAGCAGGCAATGACATCAAGAACCGTCTAAACAAAGCCAGAAATGCTTTCAGAATGCTAAGCAATGTATGGAGGTCCAACAATACAGCATCAAAACCAAGCTCAAACTATATCAGAGCTGCATTATTTCTACCCTTCTTGTATGGCTCAGAATGCTGGAGAATGACAGAGAGTGACCTAAATAAGCTATCAGTCTTCCACACAAAGAACCTTAGAAGAATATTAAGAATTTTCTGGCCCAACACCATCTCAAATGAAGAACTACTCTCCCAATGCCATCAAGAAAGCATGAAAACACATTCTCAGGAAAAAGCGATGGAGGTGGATAGGGCACATACTTAGGAAAGAGCCAGACAACATCACTCGTGTCGCCCTCCATTGGACGCCTGAAGGAAGGAGGAAGAGGGGGAGACCCAAAAACACCTGGCGGCGAACTGTAGAGGGAGAGCTGAAGACCCTGAACCACACATGGGGTACCATCCAGAGGTTGGCCCAGAACAGACGAGAATGGAGGACCTTTGTTGCTGCCCTACATGCCACCGGGCATAATGGGCAGTAAGTAAGTAGCTGATTCACAACCATTGAGATGTGGGAGTGTCGCAGGTTTTAGCATGGACGATGGCGAGTTTGGACCCCATTAGTTGCATGATATCTGTGGGACTATTCAACCCCTGTGGATTTCTATTCAGAGCACAGTTGTTGAGTGTGCAAGAGGCTCAAAATCTCAGGAAGACTGGAGCCGTGCAGCTGAGAATCATCCCGTAGAGAGCTTTCTGAGGGTAGCCTTATTTCTTGCTGAAAAACATTCAGTGACCACTGTAGCTGGGGATTGCTTGTAGCTGGGAAAAAAACAAAAATGAACAAACAATTGGATGCATTTTTTTTTTGTTCCCAAAGGATTCAAACCGGACATGGTGACACCAGTTAGGAAGTTGTGTTTATTCCTGATTTTTTACATCATCTGTTCCTGACGGAAAGTTTTTGGGGTGAACATACCTGTCTCGGACCACAATGGAAATTTTCTCTGATCATATAAGAGTCTCAGAGTACGTGGCTTCCTGCTATGCTCTTCAGATGATCTCTGTTTACACTCCCTTTCCTGCTGCATACTTGTGACAACTTGATTTCAGACTGATCATGCACAGCTTTATTACAAGCTTTCACTAAAAATGTGCAGACATCACAGCTGTGAAAAATTGCGCATGTTACAAAGGAAAGTCTTAGAGGGCATGTGTTGCCAAGGAACCCAAGTATGCAAATCTGACCCACTGATCTTACTCCACCTCCATCAGATTCGCCCTGCTTTGTTCTGCCTGCCCTAGAACCTCCAGTGACTGCTAAGCACCTTAGTGATTTTATTTTGACATTTCCTTGTGTGAGTGAGAGTAGCTACAGGAGGAATCGCTGTAAAAGCTGGGAGTTGGATAACGGTTAAATGAAGTGACCAAGGTGTGGCAGGTTGGCTTTAAGCTTGTGGGTCTTATCACAGTGGACAACGACATAAGCATGCAGAGGGACACACACATCAACTACTAGATTTTTATATACAAGAATTGATGCAATTCATCCTTGAAAAAAAAGTCTCTCTTTTTTTTCACAAGCAGGGTTCCATTTTCATGAGGATCTGATTGTCTAGAAGATTTAGTTTTCAGTGAATGCAACATAAAAAGGGACTTGGCAGGTAAAAGATTACATAGCTTAGTAATATATGGATTATTTTGATTTGTGTCTGCAGACCAATGGTGTATCCAATGGGCTGATTCCTATGCTGCGTGTATACAACAACACAGCACGTTATGTGGATCAGGGTGGAAATAAGGTAGGCATGGCTATGTTGTCATTGCAGGACTTAAAGTTGTTTGAAACTCTGGACCAGGAAAAAAAATTGCTGATGGTGAACTGTGACTAGTTGTCCGTTTACGTCAGTGATCTGTCTTATTAAATCACAGGGCAGAAGACTGCTTTTCAATTCATGTATAGATAAGAATAATGAGTTTTAGAGATGAATGATTAGGTATTTGTGTCAATGTTTTTGGTTTCTGCAAGCTTACGGTGAAAATGTGTTGCAGGGTTGTGTAAGAGAATTAAGATGTCTGCCATAGTATTGTAAATAATTTCAATGATCACAGAGCTTTGTCTGATGTGATTATAATGGAAAGAGGTCATTGAAGGTAGAAATGTTAATACATTCTGGTACTTATGTATTCAGATTTAGTTTTTCTTCCAGAAAGAAGTTGAAGAGTTATCTGCCTCTTGACTTATTAAGGTCTCATAACATTTTGTTTTTTATGAACACCTTTCATTTGTCTTTTTGTTCCTCTTGCCTCATCGTAGAATAGTAAATTTTTCTTCCTCTTGTCTGATTATTTAGAAAAGAAAATAATGATTGTGCACCTCTACATCAATGTGCAACTGGTCAAATTACATCCCTTCGTCAGTTTTAGGTTTAGTTGGGGGGGGGGGGGGGAGGGGGGGCGCTTGCCTTTAATTTTGTAGTGAACTTGCATACATGATATGATTAGCAGTCGCTCTCTTCTCTTATAAATGCACTCAGAGAAATGGTTAAGTTTTTCTGGACATTGTACAGAGACCTGGAGCCTTCGCCATCTACCTGGAGCCCTGGCATGCGGACATCTTTGACTTCCTGGACCTGAAGAAGAACACTGGGAAGGAGGAGACGCGGGCTCGGGACCTGTTTTACGCCCTGTGGATCCCAGACCTGTTCATGAAGAGGGTGGAGGAGAACGGAGACTGGACCTTGATGTGCCCTAATGAATGTCCCGGACTGCACGAAGTGTGGGGCGAGGAGTTTGAAGCGCTGTACACCAAGTGAGTGAAGTTCTTGTGGATACTGTTTCACGGCTGGGGTTCATCGTTCCTAAGGCTTCTCTGTTGTATTTCCTAAATAGCTGTATAGTTCAGTCCCTGTGTGCCACTGAATAGCAAGGAATTTTGGCACTTTCAAATGCAACAATTCATGCCGTTTGTTATCTAGGTGTCTGTGCTCAAAGAGCTTTGGTATTTCAAGTAACTTCATGCTAGGTCAAGTGGGCACTCACAGAGACTCGCTCTTTTAACTGGTAATATTCATGTATAACATGTACATTTTTACTCTTAAACTTGTGTTTATGTGCACCCAGTGTTTGCTTCTGAACAGATTTTGTTCTCATTCTTATACTTGGCAGTAACACTCAAATTGACATTCTGCACAAGACAAATTGCTTATATCAAAAGCACTTTAATCATGAAATTATTTCTATTTTGAGTGACTTCACCGCACGCACACACACACACACACACACACACACACACACACACACACACACACACAACAAAAAAAAAGGGGGAAAAAGAGAGATCAAGAGATCCTGAAGTACATGAAATGTTGAAATCTGAGCAATGATGTGGACTGTGTGACAGATACGAGAAGGCAGGCAAGGGACGCAAGACTATCAAGGCCCAGACACTGTGGTACTCTATCATTGAATCACAGACTGAAACTGGGACCCCCTACATGCTGTACAAGGATGCCTGTAATCGCAAGTCCAACCAGCAGAACTTGGGCACCATCAAGTGCAGTAACCTGTGCACGGAGATCGTGGAGTACAGCAGTAAGGACGAGGTAAAGTGTGGGGTTAAATATCTTCATGTGCCAATGTTGATATGGAAGGAGAGCAGGCAGGTGTTGAGTTTGGTGTATGTAGTTTTTTTTTTTTTATCGGTGCTGGCCTCAACAGTTGTTGAACACCCAAACACCTTGTTCCCCAACAACCATTTATATTATGAGAGCTCTTTTATTTTTGTCTTTACGTATACTTGTGTAATAGACGTCAATTCTATGAAGACATAACTCACTGGAATCGTTGATGTGGTTGCTGACTTCTGAAATACCAGTGATGGTAGACACCACTCATTTCAGCAACACATTTTCTGGCAAGGTTTCGTTTTTTGTATTATTATTATGATGATATTGTTGTACACATTAAGATATGATACTGAAGTTTTAATAATACAGTGTAGGCAGTGATACTTTATTTGTGTAGAAACGGTGTCATGACAAAGGCAGATATTGAAAATAAATGCAAAAGGAAAGTGTGAAATATTGTGTTCTGAACAGTTATCCTCGTCCTGTCATTCACATCGTACACAAGCACAAAAAATTGGAAGTAAAACACCAAAGACATTTTAACAATCAAGCAGCATGTTCACAAATGCACACATGCTATTCACAAATGTATTGATTTGCATGCATATACCAAAGTACAGAATCAGTCTGACACTCAACTGTCCTGTGTTTCATGCCTTACTCAGGCATCAACCAAATCATCAGGTCCTCCATCATACCTTGTTTGTTGGCTTGGTTCTCCATTTTACAAGTACTTAACAAGTATCTAATTTTCTCTGTGTGTGTGCGCTTATGCTTTTTTGCCGGTCACGTGTGTAGTTTACATGCAAGATACTTGAGTGTCACACAAATGGACGACCAGTCAGCAATCTGATGAACAAACTTTGCTGTGTGTAACAACAGGTGGCTGTGTGCAACCTAGCCTCCATTGCTCTCAACATGTATGTGGACGAGAAGAAGAGGAAGTTTGACTTTGTGAAGTTCCGTGAAGTGGTCAAAGTCATGGTTCGAAACCTCAACAAAATCATTGACATCAACTACTACCCTGTGGAGGAGGTGACTGTGACTGGCTTGTGTTGAAGTGCATTTGCAAGGGTAGGGGGAGGGAATGGCAAATCTTGCAGAGTAAGCTGGAAGTCTGTTTTGAAAAGCTCTTTTGATTATTCTGCTACATTGACCAGATCTTCACATACTTTCAAGTTCCTAGATATTTATACAAAAGCAGTATTATTGGGGGCTAATCATCTTGTAATTTGTTAGTATATCATACCTGTGTGCATAATTATGAGTGTGTCATTAGTTATATTCTTTTGGTTTCTTTGTCTTCTGCAAAGTAATTTGTCGTGAAAGGATCTTCAAAACTGATCAGATTCCATTTTGACCGGTGGGCTTCTCCCCTTTGGCCCCTTACCAGGGTGTTGCCCAAGGACCCACTGGGGCATAGGCAGCCTCTGGACCCCAGCATTTTAATTAAAGAGATTTTTTAATTCTATTTTCCAGCCTGTAAACCTTACTGATTCACTGGAATGCAGCATAAACTCTCTCTCTCTACATCTCATGGGTTTTCCAAGTATCTTCATCACCTCTGGGTTCCTGTTTAGGTGTAGCTGTCATTGACTGTTAAGTTCTTTACATTTCCCAACATCTGCATGTAATTATAGCACTGACCATGCTACTCCCCTAACTCTCTCTGTCCGAGTATGTAACATTACCCATCTTTAAAACAGACAGAACTGGTGATTTTTCATCAAGCTTATCTTTTTATACGGTAAGTTTGGAGAGTTTGCTGGTTTTGTGATATCTAGTCTAGTCTAGTTCATATGCTGTTTTAGTCATTAATGTTAAAGATGAATATCAGTTCAAATCTGAACCCATTATCACTCACACCCCTCTCGCTGCCATTCATCTACTCCTTTCAAGCCACCCACAAGCTGGCTGTGTCTGGTTTCCAGTTCAGTCCAGAGGGTTGGTAGCTATGACTCGTATATGA
>JADBJO010013629.1:12500-20000 GCA_016801955.1 Conus betulinus
AAAATGTTCTCTCCTTCTGTTTTTTTTTTTTGTTTTTGTTTTTTTTTGTGTTTTTTTTTTCTTATCATAAAGGTCATTTATAGGCCAGATACTTTTTTCTGAAATGTTTATGAACTTTTGTTTGGTTTGTTTTTCAGATTCTGCAGTTTGACATGTGGGTGTAACACCATACACTGATCTGGACTGGGCAACGCTCAGAGATAACATTGCCAGGTGTGTATGATGAATTTTTTGTGCCATGAGATACGTTTGTGGATAGAGGATGGAAAACAAGCCAAGTTTAGTGGAATTTGAAATCCATTTTTGTCAGAGTGTCAGACATTTGCGAAACATGTCAAACTGTGTAAAATGGCTCCTGTAGATGATGAAAATGATGAACTTGTTTGTTTTTCACACGCAGAGATGTCACCCCTCTCACATTTTTTGCGCTGTTGATTTTTGCTCAGGGGGTTTTTTTTTTGCTTTTGTCTTTTTTTTAATGGATGCATGGTCACCAAAATTTGTCTTTAGCCAGAAGAGCTCCTGCAAACGTCTGCTGAGTTAAGCAAACGCGATTTACAGATACATTTGAATTGAATTACCCAATCTTTAAAGATATCTTCAAGTATTTGTTTGTTGTCTGTGATGTTGTCAATAACCAAGGAAACAATGCAATGTCTGATGGTTGATTGTAATCATTGTGACGTCAAGGTCCAAAAGATTTTTTTTCTTAAACATGCTTGTCTGCTGAGAAGGAGCAAGAAAATGATGAAAAAAAGAGACACACACACACACATAGAGACAGGTCTGCAAGACAAGAATCAGGACTGGAAAAGGAAGCATTTTGTTTGGAAACAGAGACTTTACGGAAAAGAAAGAAACTGTTTTATTCTGACCATGCTGTAAAGAATATCTTATATGGGGATTGTATGCATGTGATGCCACCGTGTAAGTTATGAAACATTGTGAAGATGGGGATATCTCCACCTAGGGCATTTTGTTTCAGTTTCTTGAACCTTTTTTTTTTTTTTTTTTTTTTTTTTTTCAAATGACAGATTTTGATCAGGGAATTTTGTCCTGATGATCTTGTCAAACCTATAGAGTATTGCCGTTTTTTTTATACACAAATGACAACTCCTGCTTAGTTCCATGCTCAAAATCGTGTTCAGCTGTTTCTGTTTCTTACAACATGCCCTAAAACATCGCAGAAAGGAGCAAGCGAGTGTGAGTTGCTGCCATGATATGCGGATAAATCGGGTTTGAAAGTAAATTGTCAGAAAGAACCATTTCTACTGTAGTAAGTGTAAGTTCAGTTAGTAACTACACAGAACAAGCTTCTGCTGTGTGATGGCAGGTGAAAACAAAACAAATAGCCGCCCCCCCCCCCCCCCCGTACCCCTTCCACCCCGCGGTCCATGAACAGTTTATTGAAAAAATCATTGATGTTGGAATTAGTATGAACCCTTGGGGCCATGACATCAGAGCCCCTTCCAGACGGGGCCTTGTACAGAGCTGTTTTCTTCATGTCATCAGCAGCTGATTTCATGCAGATAGCTCTGATATTATGCTGTTTTTAAAGAACAGCAGCATTTCTAAAATTCACTCTAATCCTTGGATGGAAATACTGTAAAATGTTGGTTTTAAAACAAGGTAACGAAGGGCAGAAAATGAAGAAATTTTTTTTTAAAGAAATGGTATTAGTTCCTCCAGACGATACAAACAGAAAACAGGACAAAACATAATGCATTTCAACCTCTTGGGTCTTCTTCAGGCAAAAACACGCAACATTCAGGACAAAGAAAATAAAAAAAACAAGCAGCCACTTATCTTCTCATATTCGGCACGAAATGGGTGTTGGATGGTTTTCATCCAGCACCCATTTTGCCTGAAGGAGACCCAAGGGGTCGAAATGCATTGTCTTTTGTCCTGTTATTTGTTGTCTGTATCGTCTGGTGGAACTAATTCCATTTCTTTTTAAAACCTGTAAATGTTGGTTGTTAAATCTGATATTGTTATAGCCAGGTTTGTGTTGTGTGATCGGACACAGTGGCACTTCATGTGGTGTATACTGATGGGGTTGAAACCTGTCCGTGCCAGGTTTGGGGTGAGGAACAGTCTGCTCGTGGCCCCCATGCCAACTGCTTCCACTGCGCAGATCCTGGGCAACAACGAGTCGATTGAAGCCTACACCTCCAACATCTACACCAGGCGGGTCCTGTCAGGGGAATTCCAGGTGAGAATGCAGGTGTCTGTGTTCTGATCAGTACATTTCAATTGTGACTTTTTGTTGTTTTCTTCCCAGTGTGAACTTTGAGTTTCTGAGGGAGACTAACATTTATCATCTGATCTGAGATTTTACAGTAGAAAGATTTTTAACAAAATTTCAGGTGTGTTTTTAGAAGGTGTATTTGAAAGGGTTGTGTGATAGAATGACTTGTGGGTTGACTTCAACACAGAGACAACCCTGACATGGCCCTTTGCAGTCGGCTGGGCTATAAGCAACATTACTTTACCTTACCTTATTATTATTGTAAGTGATTAAGGGCACGTGTATACATTTATTACTTTTTTACTGTAATCTGCACATTGATATACTTTTTATATTAGTATATACTTACTCGTACACACACACATCGCTCACAAACCATTAACTGAACACACACCACCACTGATCGCACAAACACACAACTGATCACATTTGCACACTTGCAGACCCCTGAGATGCCTGGTGCTTTCAGTACAGCCCAATGTTGTCTAAGATGGCGGTAGTCTAGCTATCATCTCATTAACTTTTATTGTTTGTTTTTCAGGATAGGTGGGTGGGGTTTTTTTTGTTTGTTTTTGATTATCAGTGATGTGACCTTTTACCTTGGGTTCTGTGTTTGAAAGCCATGAAAGGGTTCTGTTCCTGGGTTCTGTGTGTCTGGGTCTTCTTCTCTGGGCAGAACCCTTTCATGGCTTTCAAACAGGGTAAAAGGTCACATCACTGATAATCAAAAACAAACAAAAAAACCCCACCCACCTATCCTGAAAAACAAACAATAAAAGTTAATGAGATGATAGCTAGACTACCGCCATCTTAGACAACATTGGGCTGTACTGAAAGCACCAGGCATCTCAGGGGTCTGCAAGTGTGCAAATGTGATCAGTTTGTGTTTGTGCGATCAGTGGTGGTGTGCGTTCAGTTAATGGGTTGTGAGCGATGTGTGTGTACGAGTAAGTATACTAATATAAAAAGTATATCAATGTGCAGATTACAGTAAAAAAGTAATAAATGTATACACGTGCCCTTAATCACTTACAATAACAAGGTAAGGTAAAGTAATGTTGCTTATAGCCCAGCCGACTGCAAAGGGCCATGTCAGGGTTGTCTCTGTGTTGAAGTCAACCCACAAGTCATTCTATCACACAACCCTTTCACATACACCTTCTAAAAACACACCTGAAATTTTGTTAAAAATCTTTCTACTGTAAAATCTCAGATCAGATGATAAATGTTAGTCTCCCTCAGAAACTCAAAGTTCACACTGGAAGAAAACAACAAAAAGTCACCATTGAAATGTACTGATCAGAACACAGACACCTGCATTCTCACCTGGATTTCCCCTGACAGGACCCGCCTGGTGTAGATGTTGGAGGTGTAGGCTTCAATCGACTCGTTGTTGCCCAGGATCTGCGCAGTGGAAGCAGTTGGCATGGGGGCCACGAGCAGACTGTTCCTCACCCCAAACCTGGCACGGACAGGTTTCAACCCCATCAGTATATACCACATGAAGTGCCACTGTGTCACGATCACACAACACAAACTGGCTATAACAATATCAGATTTAACAACCACATTTACAGGTTTTAAAAAGAAATGGAATTAGTTCCACCAGACGATGCAGACAACAAATAACAGGACAAAAGACAATGCATTTCGACCCCTTGGGTCTCCTTCAGGCAAAATGGGTGCTGGATGAAAACCATCCAACACCCATTTCGTGCTGAATATGAGAAGATAAGTGGCTGCTTGTTTTTTTTATTTTCTTTGTCCTGAATGTTGCGTGTTTTTGCCTGAAGAAGACCCAAGAGGTTGAAATGCATTATGTTTTTGTCCTGTTTTCTGTTTGTATCGTCTGGAGGAACTAATACCATTTCTTTAAAAAAAAATTGCTTCATTTTCTGCCCTTCGTTACCCTTTGTTTTAAAACCAACATTTACAGTATTTCCATCCAAGGATTAGAGTGAATTTTAGAAATGCTGCTGTTCTTTAAAACAGCGTAATATCAGAGCCTATCTGCATGAAATCAGCTGCTGATGACATGAAGAAAACAGCTCTGTACAAGGCCCCGTCTGGAAGGGGCTCTGATGTCATGGCCCCCAGGGTTCATACTAATTCCAACATCAATGATTTTTTCAATAAACTGTTCATGGACCGCGGGTGGAAGGGGTACGGGGGGGGGGGGGGCGGCTATTTGTTTTGTTTTCACCTGCCATCACACAGCAGAAGCTTGTTCTGTGTAGTTACTAACTGAACTTACACTTACTACAGTAGAAATTGGTTCTTTCTGACAATTTACTTTCAAACCCGATTCATCCGCATATCATGGCAGCAACTCATACTCGCTTGCTCCTTTCTGCGATGTTTTAGGGCATGTTTGTAAGAACCAGAAACAGCCTGACACGATTTTGAGCATGGAACTAAGCAGGAGTTGTCATTTGTGTATAAAAAAAACAGCAATACTCTATAGGTTTGACAAGATCATCAGGACAAAATTCCCTGATCAAAATCTGTCATTTGAAAAAAAAAAAAAAAAAAAAAAAAAAAGGTTCAAGAAACTGAAACAAAATGCCCTAGGTGGATATCCCCCATCTTCACAATGTTTCATAACTTACACGGTGGCATCACATGCATACAATCCCCATATAAGATATTCTTTACAGCATGGTCAGAATAAAACAGTTTCTTTCTTTTCCGTAAAGTCTCTGTTTCCAAACAAAATGCTTCCTTTTCCAGTCCTGATTCTTGTCTTGCAGACCTGTCTCTATGTGTGTGTGTGTGTCTTTTTTTCATCATTTTCTTGCTCCTTCTCAGCAGACAAGCATGTTTAAGAAAAAATCTTTTGGACCTTGACGTCACAATGATTACAACCACCATCAGACATTGCATTGTTTCCTTGGTTATTGACAACATCACAGACAACAAACAAATACTTGAAGATATCTTTAAAGATTTGGTTAATTCAATTCAAATGTATCTGTAAATCGCGTTTGCTTAACTCAGCAGACGTTTGCAGGAGCTCTTCTGGCTAAAGACAAATTTTGGTGACCATGCATCCATTAAAAAAAAGACAAAAGCAAAAAAAACCCCTGAGCAAAAATCAACAGCGCAAAAATGTGAGGGGTGACATCTCTGCATGTGAAAAACAAACAAGTTCATCATTTTCATCATCTACAGGAGCCATTTTACACAGTTTGACATGTTTCGCAAATGTCTGACACTCTGACAAAAATGGATTTCAAATTCCACTAAACTTGGCTTGTTTTCCATCCTCTATCCACAAACGTATCTCATGGCACAAAAAATTCATCATACACACCTGGCAATGTTATCTCTGAGCGTTGCCCAGTCCAGATCAGTGTATGGTGTTACACCCCACATGTCAAACTGCAGAATCTGAAAAACAAACCAAACAAAAGTTCATAAACATTTCAGAAAAAGTATCTGGCCTATAAATGACCTTTATGATAATAAAAAAAAAACACAAAAAAACAACAAAAACAAAAAAAAACAGAAGGAGAGAACATTTTTGTAGCTCGATGATGAAAGTAATTAGGTGTGGGTCAACAGTCTGGGGTGGCATCTATTCCTAACTTTTGGCCTTATTTTTCTAATGCTTATCAGAACTCATGACTGCGTAGAATCAGGAAACAGGCTGATATGTAAAACCCATATCACTTGTGAAATGCATATTCATGAAGTGGATAAATACTGCTGTTCCAATCATCAAAAAAACAAGCTGTACACTCGTCACACAGCCAAGTGGACTATGTCACTGAAACCAGTGATGATTCAGCTGCATTTAGACTGGAAACCATGAACCCTATATTCTAAATAAAAATTGATCTAACTGGAAGATTCTTTAAGAAAATAAGAGACTGCTGGTTGCAAATGGTGGACACAGTTCTGTTGATCAGACAGCAGCAGCACTGGCATGAATTTAGCAGAATTACTCAAAAAAAATAAACAGCAATCAAACTGAAAGAATGTTTCATGATTAGTTTTGTCCAGAAATCGATTTGTATATAGCCAACATTGTTGGAGATCAGTGACAACAAAGTGTGTTCTTGAGCAGAAAAAACTGGCGTCATCAATTCAAAATTCATGGTGCTGAATCAATTTAAGTGTGAAATTGCTACCAAACAAGATTCATTTAAGAATACTGAAAAAGTAGGATTATTGTGTTCAAATACACAGTTGAAATTGAAATTCAATTGTCTAGTTCTTTTAAGTGATACCCTTGCCCTTTTGGGTGATAAATAGTGATGATTTGGCCCAGTTTTGAATCGTGGTCCCAAGACAAAGGGCCTAAATCGCTACATTAGAGCCACACCAGATTACCTCCAAATTTTGGGTTTTGGGGTTTTTTGTCCATTGTGTGTCTTTTTATGGTCTTATCAAGAGCTCCAAACCTGGTGATGTGATCTTACATCTGAGGAGAGGAGTAGAAAGGAAGGGAAGGCAGACCACTGCGGTTCATCGGCTGATACTCTTCCCTGCCCTGAAAGATGCTGGCAGCAGGAGAGCAAAAGTGTCTGCCTACCTCATTACACTGACCACATGGCCCGCTCTGACATGTGGGAGGGGAGAGACTGGGACAGCTGTTCCAGCTGAACACAGGGTCAGCTCTCCCTTACTCACTTGGTGCCGGAAGGAAATGTAATCAAGTGGCCCCCTTGTGTGTGTATTCAACGGCTTATCTCTAGTCCACTGGAAACCTGAACCTTTGGCAGAATTTGACACCCTGTCTTTTCTCTCAAGATAGCTGAGCAGTACACAACTCCCGGACTTGGAAGAATCTCCACTACTTCATTAAACAAGGTGAGTTGTTTGACGTGTTACTGATTTACTCATCATGTTCTACATCTTTGCGTGCGCGCGCGCGCGCGCGCGCGTGCGTGCGTGTGTGTGTGTGTGTGTGTGCTCGTGCACATGCACGCACATGTGTGTGTGTATGTGTGTGTGTGCGCACGAGCGCGCGTGTGTGCAATGCGTGTGTGTATGCGCGCGCACACGAGAGAGTGAGAGAGAGAGAGAGAGTGTGTGTGTGTGCATGTGCGTGTGCGTGTGTGTGTGTGTGTGTTTTACGTATGCACGCACACACATGAGCGTGTGTGTGTGCGCACATTTGCGTGCCTGCCTGCGTGCGTATGTGTGTGTGCGTGCGTATGTGTGTGCGCATGCGTGAATATGTGTGTGCCAGTGTGCGCGCGAGCGCGAGAACATGGGCACGCGCGCACATTTTGTGCGTGCGTGTG
>JADBJO010013629.1:22500-45000 GCA_016801955.1 Conus betulinus
CTACCCCTTTACTGACTGGGGACCCTGCATATGTCTCGTAGGGTCCGTACTTCTCTGCCAGTTCGCAGCTGGCTTCCAGAGCGGCAAAATACAGGTGCTCAAAGATCTCCTTGTTCAGCTGCTGGGCCTCCTCACTGTCGAAGGGGTAGCGCATCAGAATGAAGGCATCGGCCAGGCCCTGCACACCCAGCCCTATGGGCCGGTGTCGCATGTTGGACCGTTCAGCCTGAAAGAGAAACGATCCCACATGAACCCACACATTTCAGACATTCTGTCAGGAAATGCAAGACAGGATTGCAAACGGTGTTTTCCCCTTCACCATGACAAGAAATTTTACCCAAAAAGAGTGAATGTAAAACAAAAAAAAGAAAAAAAAAAAAAGAAAGGAAATCAACTGAAGAGATGCAGGATGGACAGCCAGAGATTTATCATCTGGCATATGCCTTTGGGTACACATTCAGAGAAAAGTGGTTATTCACTTTTATCTTTACACAACAAAAAAGCAGAACTATTTCAAAGAGAAATTACAAGCTTTTAAACCCAGTGATAACAAACAAACTCTGTTGGCTGTGGGATCTGCAGCAATTTCACAGCCACTGGTGCAAAAAATGCTATTGTAAAAGAGAGGTACAAATAGAAACAGGAGGATCATGGACCCACTCTCATATACGAGTCATAGCTACCAACCCTCTGGACTGAACTGGAAACCAGACACAGCCAGCTTGTGGGTGGCTTGAAAGGAGTAGTAGATGAATGGCAGCGAGAGGGGTGTGAGTGATAATGGCTTCAGATTTGAACTGATATTCATCTTTAACATTAATGACTAAAACAGCATATGAACTAGACTAGACTAGATATCACAAAACCAGCAAACTCTCCAAACTTACCGTATAAAAGATAAGCTTGATGAAAAATCACCAGTTCTGTCTGTTTTAAAGATGGGTAATGTTACATACTCGGACAGAGAGAGTTAGGGGAGTAGCATGGTCAGGTGCTATAATTACATGCAGATGTTGGGAATGTAAAGAACTTAACAGTCAATGACAGCTACACCTAAACAGGAACCCAGAGGTGATGAAGATACTTGGAAACCCATGAGATGTAGAGAGAGAGAGTTTATGCTGCATTCCAGTGAATCAGTAAGGTTTACAGGCTGGAAAATAGAATTAAAAAATCTCTTTAATTAAAATGCTGGGGTCCAGAGGCTGCCTATGCCCCAGTGGGTCCTTGGGCAACACCCTGGTAAGGGGCCAAAGGGGAGAAGCCCACCGGTCAAAATGGAATCTGATCAGTTTTGAAGATCCTTTCACGACAAATTACTTTGCAGAAGACAAAGAAACCAAAAGAATATAACTAATGACACACTCATAATTATGCACACAGGTAATGATATACTAACACAAATTACAAAGATGATTAGCCCACATAATACTGCTTTTGTATAAATATCTAGGAACTTGAAAGTATGTGAAGATCTGGTCAATGTAGCAGAACAATCAAAAGAGCTTTTCAAAACAGACTTCCAGCTTACTCTGCAAGATTTGCCATTCCCTCCCCCTACCCTTGCAAATGCACTTCAACACAAGCCAGTCACAGTCACCTCCTCCACAGGGTAGTAGTTGATGTCAATGATTTTGTTGAGGTTTCGAACCATGACTTTGACCACTTCACGGAACTTCACAAAGTCAAACTTCCTCTTCTTCTCGTCCACATACATGTTGAGAGCAATGGAGGCTAGGTTGCACACAGCCACCTGTTGTTACACACAGCAAAGTTTGTTCATCAGATTGCTGACTGGTCGTCCATTTGTGTGACACTCAAGTATCTTGCATGTAAACTACACACGTGACCGGCAAAAAAGCATAAGCGCACACACACAAGAAAATTTAGATACTTGTTAAGTACTTGTAAAATGGAGAACCAAGCCAACAAACAAGGTATGATGGAGGACCTGATGATTTGGTTGATGCCTGAGTAAGGCATGAAACACAGGACAGTTGAGTGTCAGACTGATTCTGTACTTTGGTATATGCATGCAAATCAATACATTTGTGAATAGCATGTGTGCATTTGTGAACATGCTGCTTGATTGTTAAATGTCTTTGGTGTTTTACTTCCCAATTTTTTGTGCTTGTGTACGATGTGAATGACAGGACGAGGATAACTGTTCAGAACACAATATTTCACACTTTCCTTTTGCATTTATTTTCAATATCTGCCTTTGTCATGACACCGTTTCTACACAAATAAAGTATCACTGCCTACACTGTATTATTAAAACTTCAGTATCATATCTTAATGTGTACAACAATATCATATAATAATCATGTGTACAAAAAACGAAACCTTGCCAGAAAATGTGTTGCTGAAATGAGTGGTGTCTACCATCACTGGTATTTCAGAAGTCAGCAACCACAGCAACGATTCCAGTGAGTTATGTCTTCATAGAATTGACGTCTATTACACAAGTATACGTAAAGACAAAAAAAGAGCTCTCATAATATAAATGTTTGTTGGGGAACAAGGTGTTTGGGTGTTCAACAACTGTTGGAGCCAGCACCGATAAAAAAAAAACATACACCAAACTCAACACCTGCCTGCTCTCCTTCCATATCAACATTGGCACATGAAGATATTCAACCCCACACTTTACCTCGTCCTTACTGCTGTACTCCACGATCTCCGTGCACAGGTTACTGCACTTGATGGTGCCCAAGTTCTGCTGGTTGGACTTGCGATTACAAGCATCCTTGTACAGCATGTAGGGGGTCCCAGTTTCAGTCTGTGATTCAATGATAGAGTACCACAGTGTCTGGGCCTTGATAGTCTTGCGTCCCTTGCCTGCCTTCTCGTATCTGTCACACAGTCCACACCATTGCTCAGATTTCAACATCTCTCATGTACTTCAGGATCTCTTGATCTCTCTTTTTCCCCCTTTTTTTTTTGTGTGTGTGTGTGTGTGTGTGTGTGTGTGTGTGTGTGTGTGTGTGTGTGTGTGTGTGTGCGTGCGGTGAAGTCACTCAAAATAGAAATAATTTCATGATTAAAGTGCTTTTGATATAAGCAGTTTGTCTTGTGCAGAATGTCAATTTGAGTGTTACTGCCAAGTATAAGAATGAGAACAAAATCTGTTCAGAAGCAAACACTGGGTGCACATAAACACAAGTTTAAGAATAAAATGTACATGTTATACATGAATATTACCAGTTAAAAGAGCGAGTCTCTGTGAGTGCCCAATTGACCTAGCATGAAGTTACTTGAAATACCAAAGCTCTTTGAGCACAGACACCTAGATAACAAACGGCATGAATTGTTGCATTTGAAAGTGCCCAAATTCCTTGCTATTCAGTGGCACACAGGGACTGAACTATACAGCTATTTAGGAAATACAACAGAGAAGCCTTAGGAACGATGAACCCCAGCTGTGAAACAGTATCCACAAGAACTTCACTCACTTGGTGTACAGCGCTTCAAACTCCTCGCCCCACACTTCGTGCAGTCCGGGACATTCATTAGGGCACATCAAGGTCCAGTCTCCGTTCTCCTCCACCCTCTTCATGAACAGGTCTGGGATCCACAGGGCGTAAAACAGGTCCCGAGCCCGTGTCTCCTCCTTCCCAGTGTTCTTCTTCAGGTCCAGGAAGTCAAAGATGTCCGCATGCCAGGGCTCCAGGTAGATGGCGAAGGCTCCAGGTCTCTGTACAATGTCCAGAAAAACTTAACCATTTCTCTGAGTGCATTTATAAGAGAAGAGAGCGACTGCTAATCATATCATGTATGCAAGTTCACTACAAAATTAAAGGCAAGCGCGCCCCCCCCCCCCCCCCCCCCCCCAACTAAAACTGACGAAGGGATGTAATTTTGACCAGTTGCACATTGATGTAGAGGTGCACAATCATTATTTTCTTTTCTAAATAATCAGACAAGAGGAAGAAAAATTTACTATTCTACGATGAGGCAAGAGGAACAAAAAAGACAAATGAAAGTGTGTTCATAAAAAACAAAATGTTATGAGACCTTAATAAGTCAAGAGGCAGATAACTCTTCAACTTCTTTCTGGAAGAAAAACTAAATCTGAATACATAAGTACCAGAATGTATTAACATTTCTACCTTCAATGACCTCTTTCCATTATAATCACATCAGACAAAGCTCTGTGATCATTGAAATTATTTACAATACTATGGCAGACATCTTAATTCTCTTACACAACCCTGCAACACCATTTTCACCGTAAGCTTGCAGAAACCAAAAACATTGACACAAATACCTAATCATTCATCTCTAAAACTCATTATTCTTATCTATACATGAATTGAAAAGCAGTCTTCTGCCCTGTGATTTAATAAGACAGATCACTGACGTAAACGGACAACTAGTCACAGTTCACCATCAGCAATTTTTTTTCCTGGTCCAGAGTTTCAAACAACTTTAAGTCCTGCAATGACAACATAGCCATGCCTACCTTATTTCCACCCTGATCCACATAACGTGCTGTGTTGTTGTATACACGCAGCATAGGAATCAGCCCATTGGATACACCATTGGTCTGCAGACACAAATCAAAATAATCCATATATTACTAAGCTATGTAATCTTTTACCTGCCAAGTCCCTTTTTTGTTGCATTCACTGAAAACTAAATCTTCTAGACAATCAGATCCTCATGAAAATGGAACCCTGCTTGTGAAAAAAAAAGAGACTTTTTTTTCAAGGATGAATTGCATCAATTCTTGTATAAAAATCTAGTAGTTGATGTGTGTGTCCCTCTGCATGCTTATGTCGTTGTCCACTGTGATAAGACCCACAAGCTTTAAAGCCAACCTGCCACACCTTGGTCACTTCATTTAACCGTTATCCAACTCCCAGCTTTTACAGCGATTCCTCCTGTAGCTACTCTCACTCACACAAGGAAATGTCAAAAAATAAAATCACTAAGGTGCTTAGCAGTTCACTGGAGGTTCTAGGGCAGGCAGAACAAGCAGGGCGAATCTGATGGAGGTGGAGTAAGATCAGTGGGTCAGATTTGCATACTTGGGTTTCCTTGGCAACACATGCCCTCTAAGACTTTCCTTTGTAACATGCGCAATTTTTCACAGCTGTGATGTCTGCACATTTTTAGTGAAAGCTTGTAATAAAGCTGTGCATGATCAGTCTGAAATCAAGTTGTCACAAGTATGCAGCAGGAAAGGGAGTGTAAACAGAGATCATCTGAAGAGCATAGCAGGAAGCCACGTACTCTGAGACTCTTATATGATCAGAGAAAATTTCCATTGTGGTCCGAGACAGGTATGTTCACCCCAAAAACTTTCCGTCAGGAACAGATGATGTAAAAATCAGGAATAAACACAACTTCCTAACTGGTGTCACCATGTCCGGTTTGAATCCTTTGGGAACAAAAAAAATGCATCCAATTGTTTGTTCATTTTTTTTTTTTTCCCAGCTACAAAAGGTCCTCCATTCTCGTCTGTTCTGGGCCAACCTCTGGATGGTACCCCATGTGTGGTTCAGGGTCTTCAGCTCTCCCTCTACAGTTCGCCGCCAGGTGTTTTTGGGTCTCCCCCTCTTCCTCCTTCCTTCAGGCGTCCAATGGAGGGCGACACGAGTGATGTTGTCTGGCTCTTTCCTAAGTATGTGCCCTATCCACCTCCATCGCTTTTTCCTGAGAATTGTTTTCATGCTTTCTTGATGGCATTGGGAGAGTAGTTCTTCATTTGAGATGGTGTTTGGCCAGAAAATTCTAATATTCTTCTAAGGTTCTTTGTGTGGAAGACTGATAGCTTATTTAGGTCACTCTCTGTCATTCTCCAGCATTCTGAGCCATACAGAAGGGTAGAAATAATGCAGCTCTGATATAGTTTGAGCTTGGTTTTGATGCTGTATTGTTGGGACCTCCATACATTGCTTAGCATTCTGAAAGCATTTCTGGCTTTGTTTAGACGGTTCTTGATGTCATTGCCTGCTCCTCCGTCGTGTCTGACAATGCTGCCCAGGTAGGTGAATTTCTCAGTTGTAGGGAGGGTTTCTCCATTCACTTGAATTGATGAGGGGTTTGGGACATTCAAGGTCATTACCTCTGTTTTCCTTTGACTGATCTTTAGTCCAATCTGTTGTGCAAAGCTGCGCGGGATGTCTTTTCCTGCATGTGTTGGTGTGTGTGGAGACCAATGCCAGATCATCAGCAAAGTCAAGGTCTTCTAAGGCTGAGAAGAGTGTCCATCGTATGCCTCTTGTCTGGTCTTCAGTTGTTCGACGCATCACCCAATCTATGGCAAGATAAAGAGCATTGCAGACATAACACAGCCTTGTCTCACTCCTGTTTTCACTTCAAAACTGTGGTCACTGTTTCCGACTCTGCATGTGAAGTTGTCATAGAAGCTTTTGACAGGGTTCCCACTTTTTCACAGGAAAAAAATTCAAGGGTTTTTCAAGGGTTTCTAAAGGGGATATTTTAATTTTTAAGGGGCAAATTTAGCTGTACAATGAAAAAAAAAAAAGAGTGAATAATAACCTTACACATGTAATCCAGCCATGATGATAAGGTGATTACACTTCTGTAGTCTTTTCCACGCTCAATATCATATATACACAAAAATAAAAACTGAAGTCTTTATACAGAAATTGAGAAACAATCAAAAAAAGAAAATTTTCAATCTGCTTTCCAGACCAGTATCTGACATGAATGTCCAGCTGCTTCTGTTTCAAGTCCTTGTTCAATGATTCATCAAAAAGCATGACATATTAATTCTCCACCGGCAGCTGCAGCCGAGGCCTCCTCTCTAGCATATTTCAGGAGGGAGCTCAGCAAACTTTACTTTTAAAATACAGCCACTGTATGTGCTGTCGTGTGGAAGTGTGTGTGAATGGTTGGCGAGCCTGGACTAGCTTATGCTTGTTCTGGGCAGGATAGGGAGCAGGGTAACCCCTTTTTAAAAGGCGAATGTGGGTAGCCTTCCTGTAGCTCCACACTTAACTGTTTTTTTTTTTTCATTTCAAATGGAGACTGATGGAGAATGAACCAAATTTAGAGAGAGAGGGGGTTAGTTACCGCCAAGGGCATTGACAAACAAAGCACAGGACAAGACACAATGCAATTCAACCTCTTGGATCTTCTTCAGAGGAAAAAAAAAACAAAAAAAATATATTTAACATTTAGGACAGTACAAAGAAAGAACGAAGAGTGACTTATCTGTCCATGTGGTAGGAAGAATGGCCGCCAGACAGAACGACAGAGGGGATTATGGGAGAGGAGGAGAGGGGGGGGGGGGGGGGGGGGGGGGGGGGGGGGGAGTGAACGGTGGGGTTGTGTTGCTGGTTTAGTGGGGTGGTGTGATATATTTTTGATGGTTGTGGTTAAGGTGGATTAAATAATAATTCTAAGGGGGGCAGGAGGGGATTTTTATATTATATATATAATTTTATATTATGTATCATTTTTTTTATTATATATTATATATATATAGAAGGGATAGTAATGATAATAATGATAGTGGTAGTGATTACGATAACTAGATGAATAAAATGAAAGTAACTGTGATAAAAAAAAAAATTAAGTGAATAAAATTGATAATTTTTTTTTTTTTTTTTTTTGTTGTGTGTGTGTGTGTGTGTGTGTGTGTGTGTGTGTGTGTGTGTGTGTGTGTGTGTGTGTAGGCTAGCTGGTTGGTAAGTTAGGGGGGAGGGGTGTGGTATGAATGCTGTCTTTTTGAACAAGAAAGTAGGATTTTTTTTTTTTTTTTTCTTTTCTTTTAACAAATGCGCACTTAAATGAGTCACTTAAAGTCTACGGAGACGACGTGACGATTGATTTGAAGATTCAGTCTGTGATTTTTCACTCTTTTTTTCAGTTCTGACAGAAAGAAGGAGCAATGCAAAAGTTGCAAGATATCTGCTTTTGGTTTCCCCTCACCGATAGTTCGTGGCAATCGAGGAATATGGAAACATTGCTGCAAACAGTTTCGCGTTGTCTTCAGCAGATCGGAAACTGTTACGATTGTTGATGGCATGAATCGTCCACAACACTTCTGCTTTCAACACATCTGTCCCACTTGCTGTTATTGTGGATTGGTTTTCTTACTAAGGATAGGGTCTGACCCGATCTGATGAATTTGATGATTGCCGAACGAAGTCCGTAAGACTACCAACCGGCCTACTCGCTTTATCCAATTCCACGTATTTTTTCCTCTTTCCGTGATTTGCAACCGCCGATTCGCCCTTTGTCCGAACATCAACGGTCTTTTTGCACACTTTACACAAAAAAACGCATGTTTGTTGTCTCTGCATTCAATGATACAGCTTCGATATTCTTCCTTCTGTAGCCACAACGGATCAAATGCGTAATTTCCCTTCGGCATGATGACAGACGCAACAGTATCGGACTTCGACGAAGATGAAGGAGCATGGCGCCCTTTGTCGGAAGTCGAACTGCGCATGCGCAAACGATAACCGACTATTGAATTGCTTCCTTTACTTGAAAAGCAGACGACACGCAACACGATTCGAGAGGCGAAAATCGATGTCCGAAGTCTCGTTCGCGTTTGTTCTCCGATTCGTCTTCAAACGTTACGGTCAGTTTTTGGTCCGAAAACGATTTTTTAAGGGGATTTCAAGGGATGGTAGGGATATCTGCAGTTTTCAAGGGTTTTCAAGGGCCTTTTTGACCCAGTTGAAATTTAAAGGGTTTTCAAGGGTCTTCAAGGGGCGTTCCCTCTGACCAATCATTTGGTATCTTCTTTTCTTCCCATATAGTTATAAAGAGTGGCAGAAGTATTTGGGCCGCAAGATCTGGATCTGCTTTGAACACTTCAGCACTGAGGTTGTCTTGTCCAGGGGCTTTTCCGTTTTTTAGAGCTTTAATGGCAGTCACGATTTCTTCTTTTGTTGGTGGTTCAGCATTGATGTCAAGGTCATCTTCCGCAACTGGAATGTCGGCTTCTCTAAGAGGTGGTGGTCTATTCAGTGTCTCACTGAAATGTTCTGCCCATCGAGTTTCCTGCTCTGCTTCTGTTGTTAGCAGCTACTTAGTTGTTTCTAAATACCCACAACTAACACTTCTTTCCTGTTCCAACAAAATGAAAAAAAAAAAGTTTCTTACTCATCAATTTCTAATTCAATCATCAAACTTCATCTGCACATAAATCTGACAAATACAGAAATACCCTTGGCAGCGTCAACAGAAAATGGTGGACAATGTCGATAGTTTTAATCAAAAGAAATGAAAAACATGACCACTCTCTCTAACCTCCACTCTTTAAATAACAAGAAAAAAAATATAAAAACAAAAAAAAAAACCACAATTTAAAATCAAAACCATGACTTCTAGAATAAATTAGAATGCCATAAGATGTTAAAAAGTAAACAGTAATTAAATCAATATCAAAAACAAAGTGCTGGAGCATACTTTTCGTTCCTTATTCAATCATGACTGACACACCATCACTGCAATCATCATTACCCCAGCAATGTAGCTGCCAGTGGCACGGATGCAGTGGACATTCAGGCCGATGCCCCCAGCACTTTTGGACACAAGGGCACACTGCTTGAGGGTGTCGTAAATTCCTTCAATGCTGTCAGAGTGCATGGTCAGCAGGAAACAGCTGGAACCAATAGACAACAAATCTGTGTCAAAGCAGAACGAGCATGACATGAATGCTGCTACTTTGAAATAATGCTTCACATATATATACATAACAGCTTCATGTCAAATCCAGACATGTCGAAGAAATGAACACATCAAGAAACAAAATTTCTTGGACTGGACCAGATGATTTCTTTAAATGCCCAGACATTTAAAAGAAAAAACACAAGCAAACACTGGTAACAAGATTATCCCAAACTAAAAAGAATAAGAGGAGGAAGAGTTCTTGGCATGTGTAATGAAGTGGCAAAGACATAAGCGCATGTCTGCAAAGTACTCAGCGCTCCTTTACGGGGCCCCATGGCATACCATCCCATCCCCTTGGAAATGTTTCAAAATCTACGCTAAAATCTGCTCAATCTAATGCATTCTGGGCATATTTTTGAGAGCTTCAGAGAAAGAGAGTGCATTTGCAAGCATAACACACATCCAGTGGCACACATACCCACAATGACATAGACACATACTCCCTCACACAAACACACACAGAGACCCAAATCATCAATATGCTTTGTGTGCAAAGGAATTGTTCCCGCAAATTACTCTCTCCGAAAAGTCACACAAGACCCTTTGACTCAACATTGTGTTAATGCAGAATGGGCGCCGGGAAAGCTGGGGGGGGGGAGTGGGGCGACGAAGTGTGCAGTGCGGTAGAGGGCAACGAAAAAACATGCAATAAGGAAGGGGGAAAGTAGGGGGGGGTACCGCAGGGGTGGGAAAAAATCACATTAAACATTAGTGTGTAAGTGTAGGAAGTTATTCGCAGGATTCTGATCCTCTAGTGCCATCAGGAGCACGAGGTTCATGACTTAATCGATTGCTACTTATTATTTTTCGTTTTTTAATGGGTGGCTATCACCAGCACTAGGCATGACAGTGAGGGTCAATATCATGACGAATAATATGTCCTTGGCACGAAGCCTGGCCATTTTCAATAGGGACAATCGTGTGTAGGATCAATAGCAAATAGTCGAGTTAAAAGGGTGGCATGTGTGAGAATATGCGGGCGGTACACTGCTAACAGCAGATCTCACTGGATCAAGTCCAGACTGGCTCCATTCTTAAATATATGATTTGTAGAAAACATGTCTATCAGACACTAAATACGTAATAACTACAAAAACTAAAAAAGGGGGAGAAGGGGGGAAGAGGGGGGATAAGAGATAGACAAATAACAAAGGACACAATAAAAAACAGATGTGGGCCTTATGCGTCATGTATATACTGGCGAGAGCCGCAAGAAGTCACTAACAACAAAACAGGAATTCATGCGGCGGGGGGGGGACCAGTAGGTGCTCGGGGGCTTATTTTCTAGCTATTGTTTATGTTTGTTTTTTTTTTGTATAAAATCTTACTTCACCATTGCCTCTAGTGGGAGAAGGGCACTAATGGAAGGGTTACGCATGCTGGGCCGCTTAGTATAAAAAAGTAATATAATGAGCATTATGATAAACAGAAATTCAGAGGGCAAGGCGTGCATGTTATCACAAGATTTTGACTGGTGGAACGCGGGCAGGATACACTAAATAGTTTGAGGAATGGTGAATATTCCAGCATGATACTGCCACAAACACGGTGTTAAATAAAGCGTGATTGTACATAAGAAACGTGATTTGGAAAACCCTGGACAGGTGGGGTGTACTGTTTGTAACACCACATAATCGCCGCATGCCGCCATGAACCTTTGCTTACCCACTCCTGATCGTAAGCTCATTACGGGCCGCATTATCTCACCTGTGAGATTATCATGGACGACAGGTTACACAGCATATAACAGGGTTGGAAGGAAGGCAATGTGGTGTCAGGCCCAAGCCTTTTGGGTTTTCCAGACAAATCAAGATTGTAGGTTGGCATGGAGAATGCCAATTTCACCAAGTCACAAGCTTTGTAAGGCAAGCCCTAATGCTGGATCATACAAAGCAAAGCCAGCGATTTGTGGACCACGGAGCGATATGTGCTGGGGAACTCACATGGCACTATTTTCATAGCTGTTGTGACGAAAAATAAATTACCAGTCTGTTGCATAGAAACAAATGGCATGTGACTGTACAAAACGCTGGAAGTTCGGGTATTTCACTGAGTGGGGCACAAAGTGTAGTGCGAGCATGTTGATAGTGTAGCTGTTGAGTCAAATTGTTTTGCAAAGTTGAAGGGATTTTGTGTGTGTAAGTAAGAGACATACCTTCTCGGGAAAGAATGTGGACAAAAAGATGTGCA
Organism: Conus betulinus; assembly: GCA_016801955.1. Taxonomy (NCBI): domain Eukaryota; kingdom Metazoa; phylum Mollusca; class Gastropoda; order Neogastropoda; family Conidae; genus Conus; species Conus betulinus. Next base: position 34,354 of record JADBJO010013629.1, read on the forward strand.
TAAGAGTTCCCAAACAGCTCTTATTTCTGTATTCACATCAACACATCCGTTATTAAAACTAACAATGATACTGGTTCAGGGGGTGGGAGGGAGGGGTTCTGATTGAAATTCACTGTATAATTCTAGTTGCGTAACTTGAGTAGTTGTGGCACTGCACAACACGATGAGGTCCAACAAGGTACCGGCTGTAGGTGTGCATGTGGTATGGCAGTAGGGGGGTCTAGGTCGCGCTCTTTGTAGCTTCTTTATATGCACTCACCAGTTGAGTGACAACACAAATGAGTAATTTTTCTTTAAACATAGCCTGAGGTAGATGAACCAGTGTAAACTCTCAAACCAACTTGTTCCAACAGGACACTTTGGAACTTTCAATCACTGGTGCTGCATGCGTACTTTCAGTTTGTAACATGGTTTAACGTTAGGCTTTGCCTGGTCCTAATGTGTGGTGCACACATAAGAAGGGCTGGTAACTGCGTAGCGAACGTGTTAGCTGTAACTGCACGGTGTTCCATCCGTCTGTTGCTAACCATACTCCTTTGTGCTTCTTCGAGGACAACACATCAGCCTCCGTTGAACCCGTGCACCCCCCGGGCAATAAGTCCGTTTACACTAAAAAGATGAGGGGGGATTTTACTTGTATCCACTAACCTCGGTTTCCCGGCATTCACACACATAGCTACCCTTCCAGCTTTGGAATTCAGCCTCTCAATCCTTTGGAAATTCAAGCAGACCGTCGATTTTAGCACTTTACTGTGTCTAAAAGAATACCTTTCTGCATTAGTGGAGCTAGATGGACGCCTATTTCCAAAATCCATTGCTCACAGATCCCAATGGCAACAGAGAAGACGTGTATCACTCTATCAATGTCGTATAACAACTACAGAAGGGAATGTCAAGAAACGTTACTGTTTGGGTGACGGTCCAATCTGGGTAGAGTGCTGGTGACACTAGCGCAATAACTGTTGAAACGCATAGGGATGGGAATCAATGTGCGCCCAATTACTATGAGCGCAACAGGCAACAGTAGTCATCAATTCGTGCCGCCGTGTAAGTGAGGCTGAGTGACACATGTGGTCGTCGCGCCACTTATGAATGGGACTAACATACACAATCATTACGCAAGGTGGGAACGATTAGGGAATCCAACATTCATCGTCCTTACAAAATCGCAAGTAAATACCTGCACATAAACCAAACCTGAATAAATAATAAAATGAATGTAGGGGGGGTCAAAAATCTTCACTTCCTTAAGCCTTGGACCAGAACATCCAGACAACAAATTAAATCACAAAACAAAAGCTATTCCTAGGTAGAAAGATGGTAACTGTCACTCACCACAAGTTTCCATTTTGCATGCACTAACAAAAATGATGGCTAAGTTACATTCCCTTTTGTTACAATCCCGCCCTAAATTCTTGCTCCGTGGTTTTTTATCAACCGGGCCCATGAGACTAGCACACATCACGGGATAGTTAGTGTCCGGATTTGTGACTTGTATTGTTGGGGGGAAGAAATTCTCTATTCTATGGGTGCAAGGAGTGGGGGTAGAGGTGAGCACTGGAGAAAGGAACAGCATCTTAGACTGGTAAACAGGTGAATTGCAAATGCCTATCTTAGCAGTTGAAATGTTCAATGCCGATGCGGCTATTTACAAATCTGTTTGTACGTGTCTGGTTAGCATTACAGCATTCGTGCACAATTCAAAAGCATCAAGCCAAGTTAGGCCTTTGCACATCACGTTTTCAAGTAAGTGGTAGGAGTCTTTCCTAGCGCTGAATCAAATGTTTCATTCCTATGCATGTGTGTCCATGGGGGGTTCGTGTATGGCATGAAGGAACGGAGCTTCTAGGCAGAAGACTGAAAAATGGGCGCGTGATACATTCTCGAAAACTTCATCAGGGATAACAACAATAAAGGCACACAATATTTTAGTGCGTTTACTCCATATCACATGCACTGTTTGTGTGCCCTTATCAGTGTACATAGGGGAAGGGGGGGGGAATACAAATGTAGAAATTACTGATATATATTGCATAGAAACATGACCTACAGTCCCATCAAAACAGTGTTCAGGGAAGACATTAACACTGACAGCCCCATGGAAACGCAATTAAGTTGGCTGCCGGGGTAGTATAATATACTTAAACACAGAAACAGAGAGCAGTGAATCTAAGTGGACATGTGTGTAACAGAAAACACAATAGTAAGTCAATCGTAATAAGTATGCTAGTTAAAACTATCTGAAAATTGTTGGCCAGGGTTGGTAGTGCTGATGGTCCGAATGGCCGCGGCATATGCTCATACATCTTGCTAAGCCGAAATAAAACAAAAAAAAATCACGTCACGTTGCTGGTTTCAGTGTTCTGGTGGATATGCGTAACCGAGATGTCACACATAAACAGAAGTGTAGGGAGGGAATGAGCATATTTGCCAAGGGGTGGAAAGGAAGCCAGGCTAGACGCTTGGTGCCAGATAAGACAGCAACCTTTGCACCTGCCTAGCTGACCACTTGGAAATGGAGGTGTAAAACTGGTACCAGGTAGATTGGTATTACAACCACCTTCCATTTTTCTTGATGTAGAACCATTTAAACCAATCTTACTTCAGGATTAGATGGTACTAAAAGGAAAGGTACAATTGTAGGAACAAAACTCCCACAACCAAGACACAGTACTCACTTCACAAGGGGAAAAAAAGAAAGGGGCTCCACACAAGGGGGATAGACACTAACATACGCGGGGGCAATATGAGATGGCCAAAATAATTTGATAGCATGAAATAAATCTCTTGTCAGTATCACAATAGTGACGAGTTTCAATGCTCTGTCAGAACACAGGCAGCAACAAATGAGAGAGTACAAAATAAGAAATTACTAAAAATAACCCAGCTAGAAGGGCATTAAATAGATAAGGAAGCAAACAAAAGAATAGGATGGTGGTAAACTAGATATATAATAAAGAATAACTAAACATACCAGCAAAAGATCAAACATGTACCATGTCAAGGACAAAACAGTGTGTACACCAAAAACTACCAGGTCATAGAAGGACAGTGGACGAAAGAGAACACACGGGGCGTCAGTGCGCTAAAGCAACAAGCCAGGGAAAAGAAAGTATGAAGTTGGTGAAGTGACTCACATAAGTAAACTCAGGCTGGGCGAATACTTACACGAGGGGTGTGCAAAGTTCAGTGTTTCGATGATGATGTGCACATAAAGTTTGTCTTATCGTGAGATCATGGGTTGGCTAGATGATCGCGCAAGAAATATGTGGGTCTGGGATTGAAGCGCAGTTGGTTAATGAGAGTGAATCATGAAAGGATAACCATAACCGATCTGAGAAATAATAGTGCAAATATAAACCAAACTGAGACAAAATTGGTAATTTCACAAATCTCTTGCTAGAGGAATCATGTCACTAAGCTAATATCAGGGAGGTGAAAAATCGATACCTGTGCATTAACCTAGCCTGTGCTTTATCACCCCAGCTACTTTGAACAGGTTATCAGCAACATTATACATAATAGAAAGTAATGAAATCCAAGTTATTCAACAGCGTACAGATTTACGTGTCATAAGAATAAAGGTAAGCACTTTGTTTTGCGATAGGGGCAGCAGTAGTCGTACCACTGCAAATTTCACATTTATATAGGTCAACTCTAAATATTTTAAAAATAAGATAGAGTCAAAAACTACATGGCCTCATAGAGGTGAATGAGTGGAAAAATCTGTCATCAGTACAAATCAGTAAGACTGGTGTTTGTGAGACAATAAGTCTGTACTACACCGTCTGAAGTAGTGTGAAGCGGTCGAGACGACTATAGCTGTCAATGAAATTGCAAATGTCGAAGTTGTATCAATTGTGGATGTAAACTTCTGCTTATACGATTGTTAGACAAGTGACCATTACCTTCATCTAAATCAATGCACCAAGTAACAAAATATGTGGTTTAAAAAAACACCCATAACACAAATGCAGACGCATCTGGTTTTTAGATCTGGTTGATACATGCAAGAACATCTTTCAGATGTAGTTCAATCCTATTTCCAGCATTAGAGATATTCCTAAATAGCACCCACCAACATATCTATTGTTATATATACTCCGCGCCATACTGCAACCAAGTAGCCATACGTAGTAGGGAACATTCACAAAGTTTCCAAATGACAGTCACGGTGGCTCCCGGTAATTAAAACTATGCCCCTGATTATAGTGTCTGACACCGTCGATGCACGAACGGGAGGTACAGTCACATTGTAAGGTTACCTAACAACTCCCCATAGCTTCCTTCGTGAGAAAATAATATCATCGTGTCGTTCTAACTGACAGACACCTGTGTACGCACACGGTATGATACTAGACTGCGTCAGCTACGGGCAATAATAACACTGATAGATACAGGATAGAGGCACAGTGACTGCCGATGTGTGTAGACTCGCTCTAAATCAAAGCATGAGGGAGTCAAGACGTGGCTGCCGTGATGTTTCACAATTGGACACGAGACGGATACAAGCAAAGATACACATGATACATCCGGAGAAGAAGTGGGGAGCAAGGACCAAAGGGAAGACACTAGACCAGAAAAAGGAGAAAAGAAAAGGCCACTACAAAGGACATGACGGAAGTACGGTAGGGGGGCAGGCACTGGGTAACATCATGACCAGAACGGACATGACGCATTTGAGTCCGTTTGGCTAAGAGGAGAATAATTCGAAGCTGTATCATTGAATACACAGCGACAACAACATGCGTTTATCTAGTAAGTGTGCAAAAAAGACACAGACTGATGTAAATACGCACAAAATGGCTAATTCGGTTCGGTGAGACAAAGAACAAAAGAAGCTGAGACAAAAATACCAAAACATAGGAATCTCGGAAAAAAAAGACGAGCACAACGAAAGAACCGGAAAAATGGGAAGAAAATAAGTACTTACGACGAATACAAGATTAGGAACAATCTCAAAATCCCATCAGAAAGTCGAGTCAGTACACATATCACGATATAAGAACAATACAGGTCAACCAACCACAAGATGCCCAAGAAAATAATGAAAAGAACACGCACTGTTATAAGTAAAGACATAACTTGTATTGTGGAGTTCATGCACTAACAAGAAGTAACACCTAATTAACAATGTACTACTGCTGTCACGACACACGAGAAACGTATTGACAAAAAGTGTTAAACCATATAAAATATCCAATCGATTGCCCACCCTTGTGCACTCAGAGGATCAAACAAAGCAGATATCTACAAGCAATTAAGATAGGCATAGGCGAAGGCACAGTGTACTGTCAGACTGCAAAAAAAGATGAAAAATCAAAATCTGACTGAATATCAAAATCATACACAATAAGCATCGTATCCGATGACACAATATATCAAGTACAAATACATCTTAAGGACAGACACCATAATATAGCTATAAAGCAAAACATCGTACAAAACAGCCTAACTTTACTTGTTACACAAAAACAAGCATTCAACCAACAACAAATCAAACCCCCAGAAAAGTGTGCCAAAACACACACACAAGGGCACGGGTATGTGGGAGAAACACGAAGGGGGACTCTACTCAAATAACCAACCAACCAAAAAACCACCAAAACAAAACCAACAACAAAAAAAAAACACCAACAAACACACACAACCAAACACACACAAACACACAACAAAACAAAAAAAAAACATTAATCAATTTTATTACCTTAATTCTATATATTTAATTTTATACACGTCTAATATAAACATATTCAATATTATATTACATTAGATATATCATAATAAAAATCACTACAATCACCTACACTATATAATATCGATTTATTTCTAAATCATTTCACTTTTTCATATGTATTATCTTCTTCAAGAAAAGAAGAAAGGAAAGAAAGAGAGGGATGAAAACACTTAACTTCACAAAGCTATTGAAAAAAAAAAAAAAAAAAAAAAAAAAAAGAAAATCAAAAGCAACCTTGTTCATAACCAGATCAGACACACAGCCAGACTGATCTAATGGTTGCACACTCAGTAAGAGAATTCAAGATACCTGCTGTCTTCACAGTTCAGGTACATTTGCAGACGTTTAATGAATGACACACTGAGGGTGGAAGCAAAACAGCCACATCATCCCCTTTCCATCCATGATTCTGAACTAACTATCTCCAAGTTGTGCACACAAAAATTCAGATCTATATTCAATAACAACTCGCAGCCTCCACGACACACAGTTCGTACTGACCGCTGAACACTTTCTTGGTTTCCTTGTGAAGGTTGGACACAGCGATTCGAGCAGCGAGAACAGCGTAGTCAGGGTGTTTGGTGGTCATAGTGGCGGCAGTTTCAGCGGCAAGATTATCCAACTCCACAGTTGTGACACCCGGATACAGGCCATTGATCACCTTCAGCGTGATGGCAGGCTGCAGAGAACAAGGCCAACGTTAATACAACTGGAAGTTTTTGTTGAAGTGTCATGTTACAGTTTTCTGACAAGGAACACGGCAATAATCTACCAATATATCAAATCTATCTCCGAATCGTCCCCAGAACAAATCTATCTCCGAATCGTCCCCAGAACAGTCATTACAAAGGAATACACTTAAAACACCTGACTGTTGTCTCCACATGCCTGGGTTCTAGCCAAAAAAATAATAAAAACATAAAAAAAAATAACGACATGAAATGAAACACACACACAACTATCAGATCTTTTCCAGATCCTGTCGTTTTTACAAGACCATATTATGCAAACAACCATCCATGAGCTAATGACCTGCTCTACAAAAATAAAGCAAGTGCTAACACACACACAAATGAGACATAATATAATTTAAGCCCATACTTTAGAGGGCAGATCCTCCGCTTTCTCTTGCAGCCCCTGAACTGAACTATCTTCAGCATAGTTTTCGAAACCTTCATAGCAAGATATTTTCTCTTGAAAAAAGATGTCAGTCTATGAATGACAGATTCTGGGAATTTTTAAACAGAACTGACTTTTCCAGCCCTGGAAATGAGTTTTCTATTACTTTTCCAGGACTGTCAGAACCCCGAAATGCAGATCAGTAGTGTGCATATTCATACAAATCTCACTGAACATTTTTCTTTTTCTAAATGAATTTGTAAGGAACAGTTTTTATATAATGGTTGAAGTCAAAGAAATGAGAATTCTGTTGTCTATGAGCATACATACAACAGAATGACTTCCTTAAAACAAGCAACTTGTGTGTGTGTGTGTGTGTGTGTGTGTGTGTGTGTGTGCACGTGCGTGCTTGCGTGTGTGTGCATGTATGTGTTTGCTGACATACTGGCAAGCCCCTAAAGAAAAATCATGTCTACTGTTCGGTCACCATTCTTGCGGAGACACTGCCATCAGTAATAGTACAAAATGTACAATTTAAATGTACTATGTATGTATAATTGTAGTACTCAAATATTCTATTATTTTCTCTTTTAGTTTCTCTCTTGGCATCGACTTTTTTTTTTTTTTTTTTTTTTTTTTTAAAAGACTAATAAACATAGTTAAAAAATTGATGACATTTGGCAGAAGTAGTACTAGTAGTAAAGAAGCAGAAGTTTGGCACAAGAAGTAGTAAAGATGCTTGCTATTTATAATTATGTACCATAACACCGAGTTCTCGAAATCTGGCCAACGATACAGTCTGCAGGTATCTTATTTGCTATGTATAAATCTTGTAGCATAAAAGCGACTTCTCAAAATCTAGCAACCTATACAGTCTGCGGATATATCCTGCTGCTAACATTTATTTTACAGAAGCAAGCCAGCATTTGAAAACTGTTTCAGATCCAATAGTAATTCTTTTCCATTTTACTGAGTTAGTTAAGAACAACAGCAAACAAGACTAATCACATTTCTTATTTCTTCAACAAATCAAGTACTCAACCAAAAATCATCTTTTCAGTATTTTCTACCACATTACTTTCATCCTTTTCAGTTTTTGTTTGTCTTTAATCTTACTAAATGTAATACATGTTCCACCTAACAACTTTTCTTTTTTCTAATTCAGAAATGTCTTAAATAGGTTAGATTTAACAAGACTGGTTTACACACTGGCTGAACGAATTCTTTGTGAAGTCCATAGCACAGCTTTTCAATCCTGGATGTGATCTTGTCAAAGTGCACTTCCTCATGACGGCCATCTGAAACACAGAAAGCAAAGATTTCACACGAGAAGTAAAATCCACTGTCAGCCAGTCACATAAAAAAAAAAAAAAAAAAAAAAACCCAACCAACCAACCAAGCTTGCAACTTACAATAGGAACGTCAACTGTACCCACCTGAAATTTAAAAAAACAAAACAAAAACAAACAAAAAAAAATGAACTTTGCATAATCCCATATTTATCCTCATGAATATTGTCAAAGACAAAATCCATAATATACAGATAGTCAACAGTTCTCAAAAGAGTCCAGGTCAGCCAGTGTCACAGGTCGCAAGGTCGAGTCAACATGAAATGTTCAATAAATCAATGCTAGTGTAAAGCTTGAAATAATACATTAAAAATTACCTGCATTATAGGGCTGTTGTCCAAAAGTTGCTGGAAACTAGCCTTGTGAGGCTGAACATCAGCCATGCCCGATTGCCCAGAAAGTGCACTGTTGTGCCATGCAACTTTAAGTTCATGCTAAACTTGTCCAACCAGGCCACTGAAAGTGCTGACACATCTCCCCCTACCCCTCCTCCAACAACACCAAAAATATTTTCCTGGTTCCTTTGCATGTGTGTGTGCGCGTGTATGTGTCTCTGTGTGTGTGTGTGTGTGTGTGTGTGTGTGTGTGTGTGTGTGTGTGTGTGTGTGTGTGTCTGTGTGTGTGCATCTGTAGTGAAAAAATTCTGAAATCTGTTCCAAACTCATCTAGACAAGCATTTTTTCTCATTAATGACTCGCCCTTCTTGGTATCATCAGTGACTTTAACTTTCCACAAGTAGACTGGACAACAGGCTGCTCAAACAAAGACAATGATTTTGCTAAAGCTGTTGCAGCGTCAGGACACATTTCATTTTATTAAATAATCAGAAGGGCATATGCCTATGCAAAAGGCATAGGCCTGTGCACAATCCTGACTTCATGCTTGGAAGCACTGACGATTTAATATCAGATATATAACAACACAGTCCTAGAATGAAACAGAAAGCTCATATATATTTTACATAATTTTAGCAACTTTAATATCAGAAACGATCTCAGCCAGGTGTACTAGAGCCATGCGCAAAACAATATCAGAGGAAGCATATTGGTTATATCAGAGAAACAAATTTTACTAACCAGCGTAAGCAATATTCTTCTTCCGCCCAGAAAACTGGGTGGTATTACTAAAGGAAGGTCAAAGTGGGTAAATAAATCATTAAAAAATCTCTCTCTCTCTCTCTCTCTATATATATATACACACACACACACATATATATATGTATATACATACATACACACACACACGCACACAGCGTGAGTGAGTGCGCATGTGTGCTTTTGTGTGTGCGTGCGTGTGTGTGTGTGTGTGCGTGTGTCTAAAACATATTCATTAACCACCCCAAATGTAAACTTCTAACATAAAATCACATTACAACAGTTCAAACTCAAATTCAACACATGAAACGGCAAAGTATGAACATGAAAGGAGCTCTAAAATGTCACATATATTCCCAAGTGTTTTGAAAGCAAGCTGCAGTGAAATGACCCAAAAGCGCATGCCTTTTCCAGGAAAAGGGAACTTTTTCATTCTAGAAAATTTGGACAATGTCCTAGCATTCATGTGAAAACCTGCTTCAAGGTCTCTTACTGAACAGAAGTGTGCCATTTTCAAGGTACAGGCTGCTAAAATAAACTGAAAATCTTAAACCCTGGCAATGCTGGTGGACTAGATATTTCCGTAAGGATGTTGAAAGAGGCTCATGAAAAACTAGTTGTTCCACTATGCCTGCTATTAAATTTTTTCATGTTAGAAACGAACCTTTTGACACACCGTGACTGAAAGAAAAAGAAAGAGCGTAAGCCATCTTTTAAAAAAGGTAACCAAGCTTCAGCCGGAAATTACAGACCAACAAGTCTCTAATGTTTTTTTCTCATTATGTGGAATGTTGAGTTTTTGTAAGAGATGCTACTGCAAACGAGTATGACTGAAAACAACCAATTTTTTCTCAGCGCCAACATGATTTTACACCTGGACATTCTTGCACAACAATTTAAGGGCAAAACAGGCGAGTAACAACTACACAAATCTTGGGCGACACTTGCCAGACTGAATAGTCTGAAGTAGGATACTCCAACACAAGACAGCAATACTAGTGATGCTATTCAAGATCATAAATAGCCTGGTCTACATCAAGCCTCAGCAGTTCATTTCTTTCAGTTCCTGTAGATACAACTTGCTCAAATCATGCTAAACATCATCAAAAGAATATGTTTGGTAACAAATTCAGTATTCTTATTCCTGAGTCAAATGAACTTGGAAGTCCCTTCCAGCTACTGTTGCAGAGGCCTCCAGCTTGGCACTCAACAAGAGAGAGAGCTCTCTTGTGCGCTTTCAGTTTGTATTAGGGTCACCTGCTCAAGTTACAAGTACATGTATTTTTTAAGGTCAGAGCTGTACCATGCACTATTCCCTGCTATACTAAATGGTCTAAATGAGGATCTG
>JADBJO010013630.1:0-7500 GCA_016801955.1 Conus betulinus
GACCATCTTGAGCTAAGGGGGAAGCTGGGAGGAGCGGGAGCTGGGGAGGAGCTAAGCTAAGGGGAGGGGGGCTGGAGCTAGAGCTCGGTGAGCTGGAGCTATGGGAGCCTGGGGGGGGGGTGGGGGGGGGGAGGGAGCTAGAGGGACTGAGCTAAGAAGCTGGACGGGGAGCTAGGGGGGGGGGGGGGGGGGGGGGGGGGAGGGGGGAGGCGCTAAAGGAGGGGGGAGCTAGGGGGGAGCTTAGAGAGCTAGCAGCTAATTTGGGGAGGCTGGGAGCTAGCTAGCTAGAGAGCAAGCTTGAGGCTGGGGGAAGCTAGGGGGGGGGGGAGCTAGGGGAGCTAAGCTAAGAGAGGGACGAGGAGATAAGCAGAGGGGAAGAGAGTAGTGGAGGGAGAGGGGGAAGATAAGAGGGGAAGAAGCTAAAGAGCTTAAAGGAGCTGAGGGGGGGGGAGCTAAGTGGGAAGCTAGAGGAGGGAGAGGGAGCTAGGGGAGGGGGAGGAGGATGGGAGCTGGGGGGGGGGGGAGATTAAGGAGCGAGGAGATAAGAGGAGAGAGAGGGAGGGAGCCTGGGAAGGCTAGAAGAGCAAAGCTAATGGAGCTAGGGGGGGAGCTAAACAGATAGAGCGGGGGGGGGGGGGAGGGAGTGGGAGGGGGGGGGAGCTACAAAAGCCTTGGGAGGCTGGGGGGGGGGGGGAGCTAAGAGCTAAAGCTAGCGTTCCCGAGAGCTAGGGGAGCTGGAGGGAGCTGGGGAGCTGGAGGAGCAGCTGGGGAGAGCTATGAAGAAGGGGGGCGGGAGGGGGCGGGGGGGGAGGCTAAGTGGGGGGGGGGAGATGGGAGAGCTAGCTCTAAGCTCGGGGGAGCTAAGCATTAATGGGAGGAGGAGCGGGGGGGGGGGGGAGCGGGGGGGGGGGGTGAGCTTGGAGCTTGGGGGAGGAGGAAGCTAGAAAGCTTGGAGATAGCGAGAGAGAGAGGGAGCTCTGAGGAGCTGGGTGAGCAGCTGAGGAGTATAGGGGGAGCTCAGCGGACGCTGGAGATAAAGCTAGAGGAAAGGGGAGCTAAGACGGGGGAAAAGTGCTTGATAATTCAGTTCAGTAGCTTATTAGAAAAATGGTCTTCTGAACAAGCTAATGGGGGGAAGGACGAGGACAGAGTAAAACACGGCTTTTTGAGAGAGGAGAGCGAGGAGAAGAGACGGAGAGAGAGAGAGGATGAGGAGATGGCGACGAGGAGAGAGAGAGGAGGAGGAGAGATGAGGAGAGAGGGAGGGGATGAGAGACAGAAGAGCGCAGAGCAAACCGAGACCGAGGAGCAAAGACAGAGACAGAGACCAGAGACGCCAGGACAATGAAAGAGCAGACAGGAGAATGAGAAGGGGTTGGCAGACAGACAGACAGACAGGGAAGGACAAAACAGACAGACAGACAGGAAGACCAGACAGACCGACAGACATACAGAAAAAGCAAGAAAGAGGACAGAAACAAACAGGACATAAACAGGGCAAAACACCACACAACAGTGTTACGGACCACAGACACCCAACGAACAGGCAGGCAGAGGGCAAAGTCAAGTCCAAGCAGTCAGACGCGCCGTAGATAGACCCGTAGACCAGGCGAGACTTATTAAGGTAGACTAGACCGATAGATAGGATTAGGACAGACACATTAGGACAGACACATAGTAACACAGACGCAACACAGAGTCAGAGACAAGTAAGGGAGAGAGGGGAGGACGAGCGAGAGAGAGAGAGAGAGAGGAGACGAGACGAGGAGAGAAGGAGAGCGAGCCGGAGAGAGAGAGAGGAGAGAGGAGAGAGACGCAAATAGGACACACACACACCACACACACACAACAAACCCACACAATACACACCACACAACACACGACACACCACACAGAGAGAGATGAAGAGAGAGAGGAGAGGATGAGAGATGAGGAGAGAGAGAGACGGAGATAGGACACACAGACGGTAGGCAGGCAGGAACATAGGCCAGATTAGACAAAGCACATAGAAAACTGATAGGACACACAGGCAGAGGGAGAGGGAAAGGGGGAGACGAGAGGAGAGAGAGAGAGCGATGGAGATGGAAGAGGTAGGAGAGCAGACAAGAGGCAGATAAGACAAAGGAGACATAGATTGGGTGGGACAGAGAGGCAGAGGGGAGAGGGAAGGGGGAGCGAGACATGAGATGAGAGAGAGAGACGAGATGAGGCAGAGGAGACAGCGAGGGGGGGGGGGGGGGGGGGGGGGGGGGGGGGGGGGGGGGGGGGGGGGGGGACAGACAGACAGAACAGACAGACAGAAGGACAGACAGAAAGACAGAGACCGAAACAGGACCAGAGACAGATACAACAAAAAGAGGAGGAAAGAGAGAAGACAGAGGACAACACAGACACAGATAGAAGACAGCAGGTTGCTAATTGACAGAGGAACTGTTTTTAACTCCTTTTGTCGGAGGAACTTTCTTCACCCCTTCAGCACCTCGGATTATGGAAAGGCAGCGGCAGCAGCTGTGAAGTGCTGGAAGGTGTTTGTCGCAGAAGTCGGCTGAGACCTCGTGCGATTCTGACTTTGGAAAAAACCACTCCCACACTTCTCTATTCTTTCTTTCAAAAACAGGGTGGAGAGGCAGAGTAGTCTTTAAAACTCCATAAATCTAGTTTCAACTGTTTTCCTTTGTCAGTGCTTGTCTCTAAAAAAAAAAAAAAAAAAGATGATGATTGCACATTGTTATACAAAACGATGCGGCATTTCATGAAATGTACAAAGTATTACACAACTGCATGTAGAGGGACACGGACACACACACACACACACACACACACACACACCACACAAACACACAACACACACACAGCCACACACACACACACACATTAACACACACACACGCGCGCGCGCCGCCGCGCGCACACACCCACACACACACACACACACACCACACACACACACACACACACAACACACACACCACGCACACACACACACCACACACACACACACACACATTAACACAAAAGCAACGCGCGCGTGTGCACACACACACACACACACAACCACACACACACACACACACACACACACACACAAGAGAGAGGAGAGAGGAGAGAGAGGAGAGACAGAGGGCCGGGAGAGAGGAGAGAGAGAGAGAGGCAGACAGACAGACAGCAGAGAGAGACAGAGAAAGAGACCAGAGGCAGAGACAATGACCAAAAAAAAAAAAAAAAAAAAAAAAGAAAAGAAGCGACAGAGAGGCCACAAAAGAGAGTAGTGCAGAGAAAGAGAGAGACAGAAATAGACAGGACGGACAGACCAGACAGAGGGAGAAAAAGGCCAGGTCAGACGGACAGGAGAGACAGACAGACAGACTGAAGACAGAGACCATAACAGGTAGAAGGAATGGACATCATTTTTTTCATTTGTTTTAGAATGCTTTGATTCTATTCAAATGTCAGAAAACTCTGAAATAAATGTCAGCGAACCGCCCAGAGAAACGTGGAAAACACGAGTCACAAGACAAAACCACAACGCGTTTCGAACCTCTTAGGTCTTTCTTCAGGTGCAACAAACATGAAACAAATAACAAAACATGTTTGTTGCACCTGAAGAAGACCTATGAGGTCGAAACGCGTGTGGTTTGTCTTGTGACTAGTTTGTCCACGTTTTCTCGGGCGGTTCGCTGACATTATTTAAGATTGTTTAGATTTCCGCCTGCAGTCGTTTCACTTTGCAAACTAGATCAAATGTCAGACGTTTACCGATTCAAATGTCAGACACCGCCTCCTATTCAACTGTCAGACATTTAACGGTTGCAAATGTCAGACATTTATCTATTCAATGTGTCAGACTGCATCCGAGACAAACTGTCAGACATTTACCGATTACAATGAAAGACATATACAAGGGAACGGCGAGCATTAACGGGGTGATATGTGTGAAGCCAGTGTGAAGACCTCTAACAGCTGAAACGATGGAGAATGGACAAATAAAGATTGAAAAGAAAACAGACAGAAGCAGTGTGCACACAAGAACAATGCCAAGAGAGAGACAGAGAAATGGACAGCAAAGAGAAAAAGAGAGAGAAGACAGGACAGACAGACAACGAACAGACAGACAGATCGATACGTCAGTGAGACAGACAGATAGAAACAGAGAGAGAGACACAAGACAGAGAGAGACGGAAGAAGAGGACAAACAGGCAGAGAAAGCAGACAGACAGATCAGACAGAGACAGAGAGAGACGAAGAGACAGACGAGAGAAGACTGAAGATGAGCTGATTGAGAGAGAGAAGATAGAGAGAAAGAGAGGGAGAAACAGAAGAGGCAATCAGAGACCTTTTTTTTCATCCGGCACCTATGCCCCGAGGGAGGGAGAGAGAGAGAAGGAGGAGAGGACTTAAGAGAGAGGAAAGAGAGGAGGACAAGGACCGAGCGAGGAGGAGGGAGCGAAGAATGAGAGAGAGGAGAGAGAGAGAGGAGAAGGAGACAGGAGAGAGAGAGAGACAGAGAGAGAGAGAAGAGAGAGGAGAGACAGATAGATAGAGCAGCAGACAGAGAGAGAGAGACAGAGAGACGGACAGAGAGAGGAGACAGAGAGGAGCGGAGAGAGGAGGAGAGAAGCGAGAGAGAGAGAGCAGGAGAGAGAAGACGGAGAGAGAGAGAGGAGATGGGAGAGAGCGGGGATACTTTTCACTACTAAAGCCAAGTACGTTAGCCACTAGTCTAAGTCTCTTCGTCATCCTTCAAAGACGCAGCTGAATCACTCTGTAGGCAATAAACACAGCTCAGCCGCGTGTTTTTCTTTCATTAGTACGAACCAACGACCGTAAAATTTGCCTCCAATGATGTCACAAAGTAAAAGTAAATTGGTCTAGGGTATGAGAGAGAGAGAGAGAGAGAGAGAGAGAGAGAGAGAGAGAGAGAGAGAGAGAGAGAGAGAGAGAGAGAGAGAGAGAGACTTTGACACTTTGATTCATTGTCATTACCAAAGAGGTCTTAGACAAGGGGGGGAGGGGTAACAGAACAATGACGTTTCCCTCTTCCGTTCCTGCAAACAAATAGTACACTTTCGTTCCTAGTGTGTATCAAATGCAACGTTAACAAAAACAAATCAATTCGTAACATTTTGTTATGTCCTCACTTCACGCATAGGCGTAATGCAGTAAGGTAAAACACACACACACACACACACACACACACACACACACACACACACACACACACACACACACACACACACACACACACACACACACAACTTAAGATTGACTCGACCATCCACTCAATCAAATGATGACATTGTATTTTACTGATCTCTTCAGCATGAAAAAAAAAAAAAAGACGGACTCGACCATCCACTCAAATAAATGATGACATTGTATTTTACTAATCTCTTCAACATGCGATGAATGATGATATTCATTCAGATATCTCACATCGGAAACAGTGCCTGCTCATCATACACACATCATGTTTTCATTCACGGAAAATATGTTTTAAAAAATATGTATCAGAGAGAGAGAGAGAGAGGGGGGGGGAGAAAGACAGAGAGAGAGAGAGAAAGAGAGAGATAGTGTGTGTGTGTGTGTGTGTGTGTGTGTGTGTGTGTGTGTGTGTGTGTGTGTGTGTGTGTGTGTGTGTGTGTGTGTGTGGTGTGTGTGTGTGTGCTACTAATCGATTAAGCCTGAGCAATCTTTTGTATCTTAGAGCGAATAAAAAATTTACGACTGAAAATGTTGATCATCTTTTCTTTCAAGGCATTTAGAATTCTCTTTTGTTTTTTGTTTTGCTTTAGCTTGAAGCTTAGCATCATGCTCTCATTTTTCAGTACTCGAGGTGATTTCATCCAACAGACATAACACGAAATTTTCGTAAAAACGGATCATTAATGTAGGATGAGTAGCCACTGTTTCCGATGTGAAAACATGGATAGTGCTGTGGGAAGATAATTCACTTTGACTGGCAGCCACTGATGGACTCATGTTCACAGAGGGCGACCATCATATTTTCATTCACGGAAAATCTGTTTTATAAAAAAAAATCTGACTTTAAAAGCTTTTGGCAAGGTGTAGAGCAATGCACTTTGGTTGCACCACCCTCAATATCATTATTGTTCTCTTTACCATAAATCAAGGTATCGACTAAACATAGAATGCGAGACAAGACAGGAGAACGTGACATAAAGACGATGTACAACATAACTCCATCGATAGTTTGGATAGGTAGAGTAGCGCTGAAGCATGTAAACTCATAAATGCTCCAGTTTGCTCTTACGAAGTCGAGAAATTCCTTTAAAACACTGAAACAAATTGAGTAGAATGACCAATTACCAGTACAGCCGTCAAAGAACGGAGGACCAGCACTCTAACAAGCACTGAGAACTATATCTCAGAGAAATCCTTAAACAAATATATGCGGCCAGCATAATGGACACAGACCTTTACAATAGCTAGTGTCACAATAAGGTGGCTGTTTTTTTTTCAATTAATATGATTATGTGTGCTTGCGCAGGCGTGTGTACGTGCGTGGTGCGTGCGTGCGTGGGTGTGTGCGCGCGCGCGCGTATGCGTGTGTGTCTGTTTGTGTGTGTGTGTGTGTGTGTGTGTGTGTGTGTGTGTGGGGGGGGGGGGGGGGGGGGGGTTGCTGTGGGGTGTGTGTGTGTGTGTGTGTGTGTGTGTGTGTGTGTGTGTGTGTGTGTGTGTGTGTGTGTGTGTGTGTGCGCGCGCGCGCGCGCGCGCGCGTGTGCGTGCGTGCGTGCGTGCGATGAGAGAGAGAGAGAGAGAGAGAGAGAGGAGAGAGAGAGACAGTGTGTGTGTGTGTGTGTGTGTGTGTGTGTGTGTGTGTGTGTGTGTGTGTGTGTGTGTGTGTGTGTGTGGTGTGTGTGTCTCTGTGTGTGTGTGTGTGTGTGTGTGCACCTTGCACCCACTGATCAATATCCCAGGATATTTTTTAAAAAATGTATGAGCGAATTCAAAAAACACCTTTGTCATTTTTTTTTATGACAATGCTAAATGCAGTGCATTTCACACAAACGCACAGGATAAAAGCTCTCTCAACTCAGCACTTCGCTGTGAATTCTCTATTAGGTATTTGGGTGGGAAGAGATCAACAGTATTCTATCAAGAGAGAGAGAGAGAGAGAGAGAGAGAGAGAGAGAGAGAGAGAGAGAGAGAGAGAGAGAGAGAGAGAGAGAGAGAGAGAGAAAATTCTATACATGGCATAACCAGAGATACACGGAATTGGGGTTTTCTTTGATGGCTCGAACTTACGCAGTTTTTTTCTTTTTCTTCTTTTTTTTTTTATTACTCGTACCAGGCCAAAAGTATGGAGCAAATCGATCTATTTTTTTCTAACAAACTTAGAAACAAAAATCAAAACTATCTAACATGCAAGCTTTTTAACAGGAGAAATGATATCTCTGACGTAGAAGAAAAAGAAAAAGCCATAAACGAAAACAGAATAAAGAGGACGAGACGGTTCGGAGCAGATGGACACCCATTGGA
>JADBJO010013630.1:37500-51531 GCA_016801955.1 Conus betulinus
AGTTTTCCCTTGTAGTCTGATTAGCGTTTTTTTTTTTTTTTTTCCCCCTAAATGAGTGGAGCAAGCGCTGGCTGTTCGGAGATGCTCAGGGGAACGCTTAGCACACATCAAGCTCTGTTGTTTTCTGGCTGTTTGCGGATTTGTGTGTTTCCACTCCTGTGACCGTGGGTTTTGCTAGCACTGAGTGCAAGGGAAATCACTCGAGTGCTGCTTTTTTGCGTCAGAGGTCAGGGTGTCAGAGGTCAGAAACATGTAGTGATAATGGCGTAGCCCTTTACGATTATAAGCAGCTGATGGGGAAATTTAAACAAAACACACACACACGAGCACACACACACACACACACACACACACACACACACACACACACACACACACACATAATCGTGTGTAATGCAGTAGCAAGAGGGTAATAGAGGGGATGGGAAAGGGGATCGTGGAGGGAGGCGGGGGGGGGGGGGATAAGGAAGGGGAGAGAGAGAGAGAGAGAGAGAGAGAGAGAGAGAGAGAGAGGTGCACTATTTTCATTGTTTGTCTCTCTGTCAGTCTGTCTGTCTGTCTGTCTGTCTCTCTCTCTCTCTCTCTCTCTCTCTCTCTCTCTCTCTCTCTCTCTCTCTCTCTCTCTCTCTCTCTCTCTCTCTCTCTCATGTGTGTGTGTGTGTGTGTGTGTGTGTGTGTGTGTGTGTGTGTGTGTGAGAGAGAGAGAGAGAGAGAGAGAGAGAGAGAGAGAGAGAGAGAGAGAGAGGACTATTAAAGAGGGAGAGCTATCATGAATTGAAAGCTGTTATGAACAGATGCCGTTGATGAGGAAACTACCCTTAGGGCATACGGGGATAAAAATGTTTAATCCTAATAACCCAAGGCAAAATGAAAGGGGGGAAGGCAAACATGTCTTGTATTTTCACTTAATCAGACATGCTCTCTCTCTCTCTCTCTCTCTCTCTCTCTCTCTCTCTCTCTCTCTCTCTCTCTCTCTCTCTCTCTCTCTCTCTCTTATTTTATCTCTTTCTCTTTGAATTTTTTTTTTCACTGTTTGTCTCATTGTCCTGTTTATCTTGTTTACAGGTTTCCCCCTCATTCTTCTTTTTTTCTGTTAGAATTCTCCTTTCCATTCCAGTGTCACTCCCTCTCCCCTCTGGCATCATCGTGTTTGTTCCTGCACAGTTGCCAGTTCTCTTCTTCACCATCCAGCCATTTTTTTTCTCTTGGACAGAATCCCTATCGACCTTTTTTTTTTTTTGCCATTCCGAGGCATAGAATATACTCTCTCTCTCTCTCTCTCTCTCTCTCTCTCTCTCTCTCTCTCTCTCTCTCTGATTCACGTTCAAGATGGCGACTGCCTAGGACATTGTGTATGACCAGTGTAAAAATTTTTGAAGTTTACCTATTTGGGCTGACGCGTGTGTTACTTTGTGCTACAAGTAAGTTCGTGCAGTGTTTCCAATCATGAATGTCAAGCGAAATGATCTCTTTAGAACTGTATAGGGCTAGGATAGGAAATTTTGGTCTCTGAACCTGTTCTTCAAAAAAAAAAACTAGTAGGTCATTTTCTGAAACAAATCTCTTCTCCCACGTGAAATCCGTCGCGTCAATCGATGTTTTAGTTGCATTTCTCTGTGTGCTGTTTTCTCGGCAATTGTGTACATTTTTGCACGAGAATGTGTCAAATGATGTGCATCAGCCAACGGGTACCCTCCCCTTTCAACCTGCTGTTTGTTGTGGAACTTTTTTTCTTCGCTTTCTTTCTCTGTGTTGGAGAAACCAAATCATGGAGTGTCCGTAGCTGCTTATCTGCCTGGGTACTGTACCGCTGTCCTCACTCTCGTCAACTACCTGTTCGGTCTTAGGAAGGTCTTATTGTCTAGTGACGTGCACCAGAACCCTGGCCCAAAATCCATGGATGAGAAAATGGACCTGATCCAGCAGAAAATTTTCTATTTTAGAGAATAAGCCAGAAGGACAGTACGCTGAGATTCTGCAGACAGTGAGTGATAGTCTGAAGAAAATTGAAAACAGGCAGATGGCAATGGAAGAAACTATCTCACTTTTAGTGCAAGAAACACAGGAGACTAAGCAGGCAGTGAGGCAAAACAGTGAAGATATCGAACATGTGAGGAGGGGGACAGGAGGAGCTACGGGAGACAGTGGCTTGTCTGCAAGAAGAAATCGACACTCTGGAACGCTTCTCAGGGCGAAATAACGTGAAGTTCTTCGGAACCCCTGAGTCGGAAGATGCGGGGCCAGAATCGTGTGCTCATGCCGTTACGAACATTCTACAAACGAGTCCAGGGTGGCCAGATGACGTTATAGAACGTGCACACAGTCTAGGAAAGCCCTGAGGTGCCAGTGCTCAAGCGCGCCCCGTGATCGCCAAGTTTCAAAGATGAGGGGGGGGGGGCGGGGGGGACCTCATGCGTCTGATGACAAACAAGGGACGCGCGAGCAGACATGAAATGAGATCAGCTGACTGTCTTCACAGGATTTGAGCCATAGGCAATCAGGACAGCTGAGACAACTGAAAACAGGAGTGGAAATTTGGGTACTTCCTCAAGGGGGGAAACTACATGTGAAACTTCAACGTGAAGCCCCCACCAAGGACCGAACTCTTGAGCCGGCGGAACGCCACGCCACTCGGGGCATCTCCCGGGCCTGTCACCACTAGGGATCGCCAGATAGCTGCCTTCCAAGGAGATACCCCACCCCGGTACCTCCTCCGAATGCCACGCCTTCTGTCAACAGAGGGGTTTTCCCCTTCTACCTCGCTTTCTAAGACCCAGTCACCGACTGACAAAGGAGATTTCCCCAACGTCACGTCGCACTCCCAATCTCCCCCACCCCCTCCCCCCCCTCCCCTCCCTCCACCCCCCACCAGTGATAAAGGACAGAAAGGGAATGAACGGCAATCCAACCTGCGGGGCACATGGGGCAGTAAAACACGTGCATCTCGTTCTTCTTCCTCGCGAAACAGAAAGAAATGAACATTAGGCCGAGGGCCCGGGTCATCATTCTATCATCGACAAGCAAACACACACGCTCACACGCATAGACGTAACGTAACGATGATAAATAAAACGCGATTCTCTTTCTTGCATTTCATGGAATGTTGATGGGCTTATTTCTAAATTAACTGATCCAGACATTATTAATTGCATTACTTCTTTTGATATTGTGTCTTCTTGACACTTATACATTTCCAGATTTTGATTTTTCTATTCACTTCAAAGACTTTATTGTTGTACATAGCCCTGGTGTCAAGTTGTCAAAAATGGGCCGCAGATCAGGAGGTACTGTGATACTTGTAAAGAAATCACTAGAACACTGCATTCAGATTGTAGAAACTGGGCTGTTTAACTTTGTGTCAAAGTGTGTAAAAAAAAAAAAAAACAAAAAAAAACTCTTCACTTTTGACAAAGATGTACTGTTTGTTGGCATTTACAATCATCCTGTGAATAGTGAATACTACAAACAAAAGGAATTTAAAAACAATCTCGAAAATTTAGAGCAATTTATTTGAGAGAGATATGAAACAAGAGCAGACAATTATCTTGTAGTCGCTGGTGATTTTAATGCCAGGATTGGTGATTGGAGTTTAGAGACCACTGAAATGGATGAGGAGAGAGAGAGTGTGTGGGAAAGCGGGGAATGCTATGTGAGAAATACTATGGATAATGTTGTTAACTGTTTTGGAAAAGCCCTGAATGATTTATGTTCTATGTTAGGTTGACGCCTTTAAATGGTTTATGTGAAGGAGACAAAAAAGGTCATTTTACTTTTTTATCTGAACGCAGAAATAGCGTGATTGATTTTGTTCTGTGCTCTGTGGATTTACTGTCAGAAGTTATTCGATTTAACGTCGAAAATTGGGTGGAATCCCCGCATATGCCTGTCGTGCTATATCTTAATATATATGATATCTAAATATATATAATATCTGAATCTATATAATGAGAAACTGGATGCAGGCATTAATCGAGAGCCTTTTCAAAAAATAAAGTGGGATGGAAAAACAGAGCTATGTCTATTTGCATTTCCTAAGATCAGAAGAAGCCACAATGGTTCTAAATGACGGTATGAATGTTATTGAATGTGATATTGACTTGGCTGTTGAAAAATTCACGCGCTTTCTCTTAAAAGCTGGGCAATGTATGCAACAGACGATCTGGCCTTCAGCACGCGCGCGGCAAGCTAAAGAAATGGTTTTTGACTCGGTTTGTTTACATAAGAAGAGGGTGGCCGGTAGAGCGCTTGCTCAGCGCACACGCACTCAGCGCGCAACAGATCAGTGTGCATACTTACGGAACAGGTCGGATTATCAAGACACTCTAAGGCAGAAGCGAGTAAGTTACAGAAAAGATGTATTTGAAACTTTAATTCAAAATAAAGGCGATTCTAACAAGTTTTGATCAACTGTACATGGCATTAAAGGAAAAAACAATGGCTCGGCCCTCTATCTCAATTGGCACGTGGAAAGCACAATTTGAAACGATTTTTTTCACCCGAGATCGCGAGTTACACGTGCCGACTCAGCCATAGAGCAGGACAGAAACCAGCACGAAGAAAAACGATTATATTCCCGATTTAGATGATGAGATAACAGACAGTGAAGTGCACCAGGCAATAAGGAAACTGAACTGAAATAAAGCTTCGGGATTAGATGATATCTGCACTGAAATTTTGAAAATGGCCGAGCCCATTATAACACCCTTCCTGACAAAAGTATTTAACTAAATATACAAGAATGGTTATTTCCCTGTATCATGCACTAAATCAGTTATTATTCCTCTACTTAAGAAAGGCGATGCTCTTAATCCTGAAAATTAGAGAGGCATTTCTTTACTTAGTGTAGTTAGTAAGGTCTTTACACCACTTTCAAACGAGAGATTGTATAAATGGACAGAAAAAGAAGGCAAAATAAGTGAAGAACAGGCTGGCTTTCGCAAACAATACCCTACTGTAGACTATATATTTACACTCGTTTCAATGATAAAATCTTATTTGTATGGACACAAAAGTAGAAAATGTCACGTAGCTTTTATAGACTACCAAGAAGCCTTTGACACAGTAGATAGAGACATGCTTTGGGAAAATACTCCAAAAGGTTCAAGCTTCATCAAAAATGATCAGAACGTTAAAAGGCATGTATAGTTCTGTCCAGAGTTGTGTTCGCTGGGGCCCAGAAGTGTCAGATTTCTTCGTGTGCCCCTCGGGACTGAAACAAGACTGTTTAATGTCACCTTTATTGTTTTCTTTATTGATTACTGAGGTAGCTGAAAATGTAACAAAAAACGTTAACATGGATTTCAGTTTTTCCCCGGATTACAGGAAATATTCCTTTTATTATTCGCTGATGACATTGTTTTGTTTTCTTCTACACCCAGTGGGCTCCAAAATCAGTTAGACAATATACAGAAAGCATCTGACAGTTTAAATCTAACAGTGAATCTAGATAAAACTAAAATTATTGTTTTCAGAAAAGGGGGCCATTTGTCTAAAACTGAATGTTGGAAGTAGTTAATAGCTACAAATATCTTGGTTTCACTCTCAGCTCTAGAATGGGTTTTGATACTGCATTAGATGAATACGTTAGACGAGCAAAACGTAAAGTGGCAGAAATTTTCAAAATAGTGTGGGCTTTAGGAAACATGGATTTGTCATATTTTTTCAAACTTTTTGATTCACAAATAAAACCAATGTTATTGTACGCAGGGGAACTCTGGGATTAACTAAATTTCAGTCGATTGAATCAGTTCATTTGTTTGCATGTAAGCGCTTGTTAGGTGTTTGTCGCAGAGGTCCAAATACAATGATGTATGGAGAAACAGGCCGATACCCTTTGTATATTGATACTGCTCTAAAGTCAATAAAATGTTGGTTTAAACTCCAAAGTATGTCTATCCATAGATTTCCTAAACAGGCACATCTCATGATCTTGATTAATTCCCGAATTCACCCATGGTCACTCTAATTGTCATTACTGGTCTATATCTGTTAAAACATGTCTTGATACTTCTGGTTTTTCAGATGTTTGGATTAATGGAGGGGTTGGAATTAAACTATTTTCTTAAAGAATAAAGCAGAGAGAATGATCGATTGTTACATGCAAGACTGGCATTCAAAACTTTCTCAAAGTGAATAGTTTAGCACATACATGTCTTTCAAATCATCCTTCCAATCAGAAAATTACCTGTCAGCTATCACTATTAGTAAATTTCGTTATGTTTTAACTAGATTAAGACTTGGAATGCGTGTGTTCTGAATACAAATAACAGATATAATGAAAAATCAAAGAAATGCCCGTTTTGTAATAGGATAGAAAGTGAACTTCATTTTTTGTTAGAGTGTCAAACATATACATTTCTAAGAGAAAAATATTTGTCACAGTATTACCAACATACATTCATTAATGAAGAGTGCTTTGCTCGAATGTTACAATCTGAAGACGTCATGCTCTTAAGAAATTTAGCAATGTATATATTTTATGCATTTAAGACTAGATGTACACATTCAAATAGGAAGTAAAGCTGCACTCTCTTGTAATTGAATTGCTGTCTTAAGGATTTTGTCTGCTTAATTTCACATGCCAATGTAACTCCCTTGACTTTAGTTTGATTTTGATGTAGGATGTTAAACTTATTTTTGCGTGTTGTCCTTATGTAATTTGCTTTGATTCACTCATGATAACGTGTATCCATTGTATACAGGCCGGTGGCCTTACAGTTAAAGTTTCCGAGTTACGAGTTCTCTCTCTCTCTCTCTCTCTCTCTCTCTCTCTCTCTCTCTCTCTCTCTCTCTCTCTCTCTCTCTCTCTCTCTCTCACACACACACACACACACACACACACACACACACACACACACAGACAAAATCTCTCTCTGTGTTTATCTCTGTCTGTCTGTCTGTCTGTCTGTCTGTCTTTCTGTCTGTCTGTCTGTCTGTCTGTCTGTCTCTCTCTCTCTCTCTCTCTCTCTCTCTCTCTCTCTCTCTCTCTCTCTCTCTCTCTTACACTTACAAGAAAAATCGAACTACAATACTTGATATATGAAAACCAACATTCATGATTTTAAAAAAAACAACTAAAATCCGAGCAATTGATCACAATCCATTTCGTTCACAATCCGTCATGTATTGCTTTTCCTGCACGTGACCTAGGTGAACTTTTGGACATGCCAGCCATTTTTTTTTTTACCTATCATGAGCATGTCGTGCTCCCATGCTGATCGAGAGTGTATTTTTTACTCGTAAAAGCTGTGGTGTGTTAGACAAAAGAAAAGGGATAGAGGAAACATGGAGGGGTGGGATGGGAAGGATGAAGTGAGGGGGTGTGAGTCAAAGCGCGGAAACAGAAAATAAGTCTCTGTGTCCAGGACAGATGGCTGGGTAAAGAAGAAGAAGAAGAAGAAGAAGAAGAAGAAGAAGAAGAAGAAGAAGAAGAAGAAGAAGAAGAAAGAAGAAGAAGAACGGAAGTGGAAAAAATGCATGAAGAAAATTGTTGATGCATGGGGGGATAGGAGAAGAGGTAGGGGTGGTGGAGAGAGTGGTGGTGATGGGTGACAATTGAAGAGAAAGCAGGATCGGTGACAAAACAAACAAACAAACAAACAAACAAACAAAAACAGTGGAAAAGGAACTCATGCAAAAGGGCAGGAGGAGGAAGAGAGTAGAAAGATAAACATGACAACTAAGAAAAAAAAAAAAAAAAAAGAAATTGCAAAGGAAACACACAAAAAATAGAGAGAGAGAGGAGAGAGAGAGAGAGAGAGAGAGAGAGAGAGAGAGAGAGTCAAAGAGGGAGAGCTATCATGAATTGAAAGCTGTTATGAACAGATGCCGTTAATGACGTAACTACCCTTAGGGCATACGGGGGAAAAAAATGTTTAATCCTAATACCCCAAGGCAAAATGAAAGGGGGAAGGTGAACATGTCTTGTATTTTCACTTAATCAGACATGCTCTCTCTCTCTCTCTCTCTCTCTCTCTCTCTCTCTCTCTCTCTCTCTCTCTCTCTCTCTTATTTTATCTGTTTCTCTTTCAATTTTTTTTTTCACTGTTTTGTCTCATTTTGTCCTGTTTATCTTGTTTACAGGTTTCCCCCTCATTCTTCTTTTTTTTTCTGTTTAGAATTCTCCTTTTCCATTTCAGTGTCACTCTCCCTCTCCCCTCTGGCATCATCGTGTTTTGTTCCCTGCACAGTTGCCAGTTCTCTTCTTTACCATCCAGCCTTTTTTTTTTTACTCTCTTGGACAGAATTCCTATTGACCATTTTGCCATTCCAAGACACAAAATACTCTCTCTCTCTCTCTCTCTCTCTCTCTCTCTCTCTCTCTCTCTCTCTCTCTCTCTCTCTCAGACAAAATCTCTCTCTGTGTCTATCTCTCTCTGTCTCTGTCTTTTTCTGTCTGTCTTTTTCTGTCTGTCTGTCTGTCTGTCTGTCTGTCTCTCTCTCTCTCCTCTCTCTCTCTCTCTCTCTCTCTCTCTCTCTCTCTCTCTCTCTCTCTCTCTCTCTCTCTCTCTCTCTCTCTCTCTCTCTCTCTCTTACACTTAAAAGAGAAATCAAACTTTACATGAAAACTAACATTCATGATTTTAATAAAATCCAAGCAATCGATCAGAATCTGTTTCTTTCATTCACAATCCGTCAAGTATTGCTCCCCCCCCCCCCCCCCCCACCCCACCCCAACCCCACCCCCGTGACCTGGATGAACTTTTGGAGTCTCCCGCCATTTTGACCTACCATGAGCATGTCGTGTTCCCATGCTGGTCGAGAGTGCATTTTCTACTCGTAAAAGCTGTAGTCTGTTAGTTAAACAAAAGAAAAGAAAGGGATAGAGGAAACATGAGGGGTGGGATGGGAAGGATGAAGTGAGGAAGGTGTGAGTCAAAGCGCGGAAATAGAAAATAAGTATCTGTGTCCAGGACAGATGGCTGGGTAAAGAAGAAGAAGAAGGAAAGTGGAAAAATGCGTGAAGAAAATTGTTGATAAATGGGGGTGGGGTTGAGAGGGGGGGGGGGGGGGGAGATACGTGAGGAGGTAAGGGGTTGAGGGGGGTTGTGATGGGTGACAACTGAAGAGAAAGCAGGATGCGTGACCAAACACAAACAAACCAATAAACAAAACAAAAAAAAATAAAAACAGTGAAAATTGAGTCATGGAAACGGACAGGAGGAGGAAGAGGAGAAGGGTAAACATGACAACAAAATAACCCAAATAGAAATTGCAAGGGAAACATACAAAATGAGAGAGAGAGAGAGAGAGAGAGGAGAGAGAGAGAGAGAGAGAGGAAATTGGTGAGCGATGTTCGTGTCGAGTGGACGCGTTTGGGAGAGCTCCCGCTTTTTCTGCGTTACTTCGTGCTGTTTGACGTAGTTTTTTTTTTTTTTTTTTTTTTTTTTTTTTGAACGCTAATTGAAAAACTGTTTGCTATATTTGCGCAGAAATAGTCTGGACTGTTCTATTTCCTTTACTCTACATTTGAAGTTCGTGTTTTCTTCAAAATACCTTGAGTATTTTTTTCTCTCTCTAAAGTTAACCCGCCTTTCCTGTCGTGGTGCTTCATTTTGACTCACGATCCAGGTCTCGTTTCACCTTTCAGTGACAGTGTGGTGGGCAGCTCACCAAGTGTGCCGGTGTTTACTTTCTTCTTCTCTGAAGAGGATCCAGTCTTCAGTATTCTCCAGGTCGGTTCGAAGACTTAGACAAAACGCATTTGGTTCTAAAGGTGAACAAGCTGCAATATATGGTGTAAACCCACTGATCTCAAAGCTACATTTCGTGTGTGCCCAGTGCAACGTTTGTTTAGACAAGCTAAATCAAGATTTGGAAAAAGGAAGAAAGGGGAAAAAAAATCTTAGTTACTCTCCTAACACCTCACGATCTTCTTTAAGATCCGAAAATAATCGAACACTATCAATGACAGAAAAGTACCAGGCGTCACCCCCAGTGTTCCTCATTAATAAGGAACTCCCCGCCTTTGAAGAAAAACAGTTCACTACAGCGGAAAATATGTTCTGCAGCTGAAAAAAAGAAAATGTGGATTCGAATCGATGGATGGTGCTCAATGGATTGAAGGCCTGTGGAGGATGTGTCCTCGCAGTGGTGCAGCGCGTCAAAAACTTTTACTGCAAGGATTTTTCACTGAGAGGGATTCAGGTGGAGGGTGAAGAGTAAAAAATCCTTTCCTGATAACGTCCCCTGATGGTTCCCAACATGAAATACCGTCCGCCAAGTTGATCATAAGTAACATCCCCCTTTCGTTTTCAGATGATGAAATATTACAAGCCATTAAAATTAAAAGGAAACATTCGTTCACAGCTCATCCTAGAGAAGGATAGAGACAGCAACGGTAAACTAACAAGATGGAAAACTGGAAGAAGATTTCTGTACGTTGATGTCCCCAAAGAACCTCTCCCCAAAACAACAGAAATAAGTCAGTTCAAAGGGGGTGCCTTTATCATAAAGAGCAAAAGGTTGTCGATAGACAGAAGATGGGTGAGTGCCAAAACTGCTTCCAGAAGAGTCATCACTCTTCCTCCTGCTCAAATCCAGTGAAGTGCCGGCAGTGTGGCAGGTGACCCTGAGTGCAAAATGACGCCGGCTCATAGAGAGGGGCCATCAGGAAATCTTGATGGCGTGAACTACAGTAAGCCATACATTCAGCCTGGCAAAAAAAAACACAGCATAACAAAATAAGACATCTGTTGACGGACAGTCACAGTTTAAAACCCAAATCCGACAGAAGAGGCAGATCTAAGAGTCGACCGACCGACAGGAAATAATACACAAAGCAAGTTGAAATTCGCCAGGGACACCCCCCTGATCTGCATCAGGGAAACGCAGACTGGGGTCTGACGCCACCCCTTCTCAACAGCCCGACAAGCAGCGCCGCCAGATAGAGAAGGAGCTTGAAGATGAACCTCCCTCAAATGACGACGAGGAGGAGGGGGAGTGTGCCGACTCGCTGCCTTCAGTGTGGGAATAACTTGATACACATTGATGATAGGATGGGGTTCGGCCACACTTAACGTTTATGGACATTGAGTTTGGACAATGATTTTGACGACTTTGGTTGAACGAACTTATTTTTGATCATGGATAGGTTAAGAATTTTGTCTTTAAACACTAGATGTTTAAGCAACAAACTTCAATGAAAAGCTTTGTTTTCACAAATTGAAAACCAGAAAATAGATATCGCATGCCTCCAGGAAACCCATATAAGGAAAAAGATGCACCACTTTGGGAAAGAGTGGGGAGGAAAACTGCTATATCAGTCTGGGTCTAAGCACAGGCGGGAGAAATAATCCTTACTGTAAAGCATTTCAACCGGGAGATTAAGCTGCTGAAACAGGCTGAAAGAATGATGATCGCTTCAGTTAATATATGTTCGAAATCGTTCACACTAGTAAATCTGTACGCACCAAACGACAAAAGGGATAAAAAAATACTGTTTTTCAATAAATGGAACTCAGAGCTTACAAATTACACAGATAACTTAATTATAACGGGTGATTTTAACATGGTAATATCTAATGACATGGACATTATGTCAGGGAACCCACATTGGCAGGAAGAGATAGACAAATTTAGAGATGTAGTTGGTAAACTTGAATTGACAGACATATGGAGAGAGTTCCATAACGAGGAGAAATCATACATGTGGTGCAGATGAAATTCCTTCATAGCCAGACGTCTTGTTACTTCTTTACAAACGCGGAAGTACTGAATCGGTGTGTTTCATGCGATCTACTGTCGGTGCTTAACTCTGACTACAGAGCAGTTACTCTTGAAATAAATAATTCACCGTTTTTAAGGGGTCCAGGATTCTGGAAATTCAATAATTCATATCTGAAAGACACCATCTTTATTGAGAAAATGAACAGAAAATTGGAAATTATGCTGGGAAGTACGGAAGTCTCTATTGCGGATATATCCAGCCACTGGGAAAACTGCAAAATGAAGATTAACGACATCTGTGTGAAATATGGAAAATCTAAAGCGAGTCAGACGAAAAATGAGATAATTCCACTGCAGGGAGGTTTATACGTACAATCGACGACGCCATCAAATATGTTAAGGCAACAAATAAATCAGGATATTTGTTAGCTGTAGAGTACCAAAAAGCATTTGGCACCATATTAAAAGAATTCATGATGGAAACGTTCGAAATATTTGGTTTTGAAGAGCAGTTTAGAAACTGGGTTAAAAATTTTTGGTAACAGAAACTTTCAGTAACATTTACCACGGTGGGTGGATCTCGGACTCCTTCCCACTCGAGCGAGGAATACGACAAGGATGTCCATTCTCTCCACTAGCCTTCGTGTCCTAGCAGTGGAGCTACTTGCAATCAAAATCAGAAATTGTCAAATTAAAGGTATAAAACTACTTGAAGTTGATAGCAGCTTGAACAACAACAACAACAACAACAACAACGACAACAACAATAATGATAAGAAGAAGAAGAAGAAGAAGAAGAAGAAGAATAGCGATTTGAAAATTAAACAACTTGCTGATGACACAACACTGTTTCTGAAAGACAGTGAAGACATTATAGACACATTCACAGGTTTCTCGGGACTGAAATTGAATTGCCGTTAAGACTAAAACGATGAGATTGGGCAGTCAAAGACAAGAAACCGAAAATCTTGTATTCAAAACAGAAAACAAATTGAAGATACTAGGCATTATTTTCACAAGTGATAAAAGCGCTGTATATGTTGCGGACAACTGGAAAAACAGAATCAGAAGAGATCGAAAATATATAAAACCGTGGAGCCATAGAGACTTGGGAATTAATGGGAAATTAATCATTATCAAAACATTTCTGTTATCACAGTTTGATTTTTGTCATGCAGAGTATTGGCTTACCAGAACATGTCATTACTGCAGTCAACAGAATGTTGTATAAATTTCTCTGGCAAAGACAAGTTAGTAATAGAAAAGCTTTTTAAAAAAAAAAAAAGGAAATTATGGAAGATGACAAATCAAATGGTGGGCTAAATATGGTTAACTTACAAAGGGCACAAGAAAGCTATTATTTAGAATGGGCAAGAAGTTTATTGACGAGTGTAGACAGGAAATGGGCTGGGATCCCGAATAACTCATAAGTAAGGTCTTGAGTGGCTTAGGATGCTTTGAAATAAACTGTAAACTGAAGGAAGTCGTGGGAATTGAAAAGATAAAAAGCTCCTTTTTGGAAAACGGTAGTACAAACCTATCTTAAAAACAAAACATGTATGAGCCTAGCTGATGCAGACAGAGTAAATATCAGCAGACAGCTCTTATGGAACAACACTTTAATCAGATTCAAGAGAAAGTGCTGTACTTTCCCCTGTGGAAAAAAAGCAGGACTGGAACGAATGAGCGATATCATAAAAAGCAGCAAAAACAGACTCCTGACAAGAGAAGAAGTACAGATAGAATCGGAAGGAACCACGCAGTCACTTTTTTTTTTTCGAATACAACGCATTGATTTAACGCTATACCAATCATCTGGAAACGATGAATAGAAGATGGTCTGCTAACTGTTGTAAACACCCAAAACGAAAAGGTAGTTATGCCAGACTTCATGACAAATGGACCCAAACCTAAACATATTGCAGCCTTTTTTAAAAAAAAAAAAGAAAGAGTCGGTAGTACACAATCCTGTTCGGTCATGTGCAAAGGCATTTTTGGTTAAGAAAATTAAACGTTGTGCTAGATGAGAGTATATGGCTACTTGCGGTAAAAGCAACTAAGGAAACTAGACTGAGAGAACTGAAATGGAAAATCCTACATACTATCTACCCAACGAATATATTGCTGCACAAAATGAAGGAAGCTGACAATAATAAATGCTCCTTCCGCAGGGACGAAATGGATCTGAAACAAAGTTAACAACTTTAAATAACGTTCCCATCTCTTCTTGGTGTACCATCTATACGGTGAAACCCGGCTGACAAAGTCTCCGGTTAATCAATCATGTATCATTTTGATCGGAAAATTGTCATTAGCCTATTCATATGAAACCGAAGGTCATACAAAAAAAACAAACCAATTAAC
>JADBJO010013631.1:0-10000 GCA_016801955.1 Conus betulinus
CCTGAGATAAACATTCGTTATTCAACATGCCATGTGCAGCAACGAGGCGTTGGCGTGGGGAGTAAACACCTCATCGTCTGGTGGCAGGGAGATGTAAAGTTGTAGGCTGATGAGGAGATGGGACGGTAGGGATGGCATTGACAGCGACGGCAACAACATGTTGAGATGAAGGTGGCGGTGCGATGGTACATGCATGATCCTGACAAGGACGGGAGGGGAAGGTGGGGGCGGGGGGGGGGGGGGGGCGGGGGGGGGGGGGTGTTATGACACACTAAAAAGACTAGTGCAACGTTCAAAGGTTATGTAGGTGGGGAAAATAACCCGTTGACGAGGGACGGTTTGTGATGTGTGTCTTTTGTTTTGCTTTTTGGCGAGTGCAGAACGTAGAACAGAGAAGTAAGGCACAGGTACAGAAAGACGGTTCTTGTCTCACTCTCTCGTTTTTACCAGTCTTTGCATCAGCGTATCAAAGAGATGAAATTAAAGGCATAGCGCTATGGTGTCCTAGGACTTTGACGGGAAGATGACCCGGTGCAGGGGGCATGAAGGATTCTGGCAGGCATGACCAGGATGTGGGTGAAACCACGGAAGAAGGGAAGTAGACCCCATCAATGATGAGGTTCGCAGGTGACGTTGGACCGAGTGTGTTGTGAGTCGTAACGGAGGGCCAGTGTTTCACACCAGAGGGGGTGGATGGGTATCCATACTGCGACTCTGTCTCACTCTCTGGGTTTTATCACGTTTCGCTGTTCGGATTAGTGGGACGCTGGACAAGATGTTTACTCCCGTGCCGTGTGCCACGTCTGAATGGCGAGAGAGTTTGGACAGAAGCTGGACATTGTGACTACACTTCATGCTGGTCCCTGCTGTATTTCACTTCATTGCCTTTTTTTCCAACCCATCTTTGTGCCACCCGTGACATTGCCCCTCATCACCGTTGCACTCCGCCCCCCCACTCTGTACCACAGCCACAGCCCAGCACGCGCACGCTGCAGCCCCGGCACCGGAAATGACCACACAGGGAGCAGACAGGGTCAAGTGTTCATTGGGCAACCACCGGGGGGAAGACCCGGCAGTGTGCGACTCAGCATGCCTCTGATCCCAACATCCGCAGGACCACCACATACTAAACCTCCCTTAATGACGACAACCAATGCTTAGTTTCAGAGCCGCGTGAGTGAGCTCTCCCATCCAGAGAGGCGCCACCACGTCCGACTGCGACAGCCCCCATGAATTTGCCAATACCGGTGACCAACGAAATCAAAACCAAGGCCACAGACGTGGAGAGAACTGAGGTCACCATGAGAGCAGGGCATGAAGGGCCACAGAATTGAGACTTCTTTTTTTAATTGCTGAACGATGAGAATGAGGATGAAAAAGAATGATGCAAAGGATTTCCATTCTGGTCTGAGACTGCATGACAGAGTTGTACTTCACGCTTAATTTCATAATATATCCTGGCTTCACTGATTTTCTGTTTGAAACGTATCAATCTTATATACTGCGCTGTCAATGGTCGTCTTCTACATATTTTTTTTTCTTATCTTATTTTCTTATTTCAGCTGTCTTACACTCCATAAGCAGCCTTTGGAATCTCAGCTAAAGTGCTACTCGTTCATATCATCTTGCTTTCAATAGTAGTCTTTCTCTTTTCAGGTGCCTTTTGCGTGACCCGAACTCCCTCTCTAGATTGCTTTGATTCTCTTTTGCTTCGAGGCCTCTCAAGAGACTACAAATTTTACGGAATCATAGTCTTATCCCTCCATATCTTACAATAGTGGAGCGTGCGTGCGTGTGTGCGTGCGGCATATGTGCGTGCGCGCGCGCGCGTGTGTGTGTGTGTGTGTGTGT
Organism: Conus betulinus; assembly: GCA_016801955.1. NCBI lineage: Eukaryota > Metazoa > Mollusca > Gastropoda > Neogastropoda > Conidae > Conus > Conus betulinus. The sequence goes on from JADBJO010013631.1 coordinate 1,852, forward strand.
GTGTGTGTGTGTGCCTGCGTGCTTCCATGATTGTGTGCGTGTGTGCGCGCGCGCGTGTATGTATAAGAGGAGAGAGAGAGAGAGAGAGAGTAGAGAGAGAGAGAGAGAGAGACGAGAGAGAGAGAGAGAGAGACCGACAGTGAGAGGAGGGGGACCCGAGCATGGAAACCATGGCAAAACATCTTCTTTTTCCCCTCTTGGCATCTGTCCCACAGTAAACGGTCCGTCAGACGAGTCTCGTGAACACAGGCTGCCAGCCCAGCTAGACTGTATCAGGTCGTGCAGCGTCTCCGTCGTCCATGATGCACGTGCTTCGATCTCGGCGTGTTGTGTACTGACAACACGTTGAGAGAGAGAGAGAGAGAGTGAGAGGAGAGGAGAGAGAAGAGGAGAGGAGAGAGAGAGAGAGAGAGAGAGAAATCGGTCATTTTGGAGAAGAGAGGAGAAAGTATAAACTGGTCATTTTAAGGTAGATTATCATGTACTTTCCAGTTCGCATTCCAATGACGGATTGTACACCGATAAATCTACACAAGAAACTCTGTCGTCTGGAACACGAAGACAGGTTGAAGATTTGTCATTCATACAGCATTCACCCAGTTCAGCGAAAATGTTCTCCAAGAGAGAGAGAGAGAGAGACGAGAGAGAGAAGAGAAGAGAAGAGAAGAGAAAATCGGTCATTTTGGAGAAGAGAAGAGAAAACAGGTCATTCTGAAGTAGATTATCGTGTACTTTCCAGTCACAGTCGCATACCATTGACGGATTGCACACAGATAAATCTACACAAGATGTCAGGAACACGAAGACAGCTTGGAAGATTTGGCATTCAAACAGCATGAATCCAACTCAGAGAAAATGTTCTCCAAGTGGAGCCCTCTGGCCGAAATATGTGGGTGGGCAGTGGGTGTGGAAGTACAATCCAAAATCCGTCAGGGAAGCTTGTTTTTTTTTTTTTTTTTTTTTTTTTTTTTTTTTGCTGTCCAGTCTCTGCGCCACCTCAGAGGCAGTGCACCCACGCCGTTCATTCCGACACCTCGTCCACAGCACTGCTGCCGAGTCACTTCGGTGGTGTTCAGTGGCGCTGTTCTGATCTAACATACGCAGGACACCACCTACTAAGCCCCCTACTGACGACAATAATTGCTTAGTCGCGGAGCCGGCGTGAGTGAGCTCTCCCTCCGGAGGGCGCCCACCACGTCCGTCCAACGACAGCCCCCATGGACTCGCCGATACCGGTGACCCCGACGGAACCAAACCAAGCCACAGACGTGGGAGAGGACATCGAAACTGAGGTCACCATGAGAGCAGGGCATGAAGGGCCACAGAACTTGAGACTTTTTTTTTTTTTTTTTTAATGCTGATCGATGAGAATGAGGATGATGATTAAGATGATGCTACGGATTTCCATTTCGGTCTGAGACTACATGGACAGGGCTGTACTCTACGCTTCCTTTCATAATATATCCCGGCGTCAACCAGGCCCGAGAGATACAGACACCTGCAGTGTTGGTCAGGAAATTTGAGCAACACTCTCAGAAAACGCATCCATTAAGTGGATGAAACTCGACTGTGTGGTCCCAGTCTTCCCAACTGAGTCCGCAGCAAACTCAACTCTGGTAGGAGCCGGTCGGGACAGAAAAAACCCACATGACTCTGATGGGATTCGAACCCGTAAAAAGACAAAGATATCGTCGTGTCATCATCTGATGACGAGCTTGTAATTAAATCAGTTGCGAAATTCGTCGCGGAAGCATTAAAAATTAGACAAGTGAAGGATAGTGAAATTTAAGAGAATGCATTATAAGAGATATATGAATGAATAATATCATTCATCGCATGTAGAAGAGATCAGTAAGATATCTATGTCATCATTTGATTGAGTGGATGGTCGAGCAGTCTTACAATTATTTTTTTTACTTTACTGCATTACTCCCTTGTGTGAGGACATAAGGAAATGTTACGATTTTATTTGGTTTTGTTAACCTTTTGATTTGATACACACTGGAAATGAATGTGTAGTATTTGTTTGCAGGAAAGGAAGAGGGAAATGTTATTGTTCTGTTACCCCCTCCCCCCCTTGTTAAAAGACTTCCTTGGTAATGACAATAAAATATCAAAGCTCTCTCTCTCTCTCTCTCTCTCTCTAACAGAGATAGGAGGTAAGTAGAGAGACCAGACAGTTACGGTAACACTTTCAAGTGAATCTTTTGCTGTTGCCTGAATAGAGGTGAAAAGGTATATACAAACACGGTTTTAGCAAGAAACAAACAATGACCTCTAACTGGTAGAGCACCGGACTCGTAATCCTGGTGATCCTGGAGGTTGCTGGTTCGAATCTCTGCTGAAATAGCAATAGCTAGGTTCTGTCACAGCCTTAGCATCGGTGGTCCACCGATATCAATGAAGATCGAGTCGCCATGGGGTAACCTTCCAGAGGAGATGCTGAACCTCTGCCGTGTCACTTTGGCGGGGTTTAGTAATGCCTGTTCGGATCGAATAGTTTGCAAGACGTCACATTCTACGCCCCACCTGCTGATGATAATAACCGCTCAATTAGGGAGCCTGCGTCAAAAGTGTTTCTATGAGCGTTTTTGTGTGTGCGTGCGTGTGCGTGCGTGTGCGTGTGTGGTGTGTGTGTGTGTGTGTGTGCGTGCGTGCGTGCGTGTGTGTGTGTGTGTGTGTGTGTGTGTGTGTGTGTGTGTGTGTGTGTGTGTGTGTGTGTGTGTGTGATTTCATTACAATGTCCATGATCTTTGCTGATGCCGCGGGGCTTTGAAGAACTCTTCATGGGCATGGACGCTGAGAAGAAATCAACATGGAAGTCAGCACAGAAGAAATGAATGTGGAAGTCAGCACACAAGAAATGAATATGGAAGTCAGCACAGAAGATATCAATATGGATGTCAGCTCAGAAGACATCAATATGGAAGCCAGCACAGAAGACATCAAATATGGAAGTCAGCACAGAAGACATCAATATGGAAATCAGCACAGAAGACATCAGAAGACATCAGACATCAATAGAAAGTCAGCACACAAGAAATCAATATGGAAGTCCAGCATCACAAAAGAAATCAATATGGAAGTCAGCACAGAAGAAATCAATATGGAAGTCAGCACACAAGAAATGAATATGGAAGTCAGCAAGAAATAATCAAATCAATATGGAATTCAGCACAGAAGAAATGAATATGGAAGTCAGCACAGAAGAATATCAATATGGATGTCAGCTCAGAAGACATCAATATGGAAGCCCAGCACAGAAGACATCAATATGGAAGTCAGCACAGAAGAAATCAATATGAAAGTCAGCACAGAAGAGATCAATATGGAAAATCAGCACAGAAGAGATCAATATGGAAGTCAGTTACAGAAGAGATCAATATAGAAGTCAGCACAGAAGAGATCAATATGGAAGTCAGCACAGAAGAGATCAATATGGATGTCAGCACAGATGAGATCAAGATGGATGTATGGACGTCAGCACAGAAGAAATCAATCAATATAGAAGTCAGCACAGAAGTAATCGATATTGAAGTCATCACAGAAGAAAATCAACATGGAAGTCAGCACAATCAATAGAAATCAATATGGAAGTCAGCACAAAAGCTGGGTATGAAAGGATCCAGAGTTTTCTAGGTTTCCTTTTTTTTAATGTTGACTGGTGACTGGTGACATTGAGGTGATGAAGATGACACTGCGACGTTCCAAATTTGGATAGAGAGACTACGTAATAGGTCTGTTCTCCGTTTCGTTTCATAATGTTCAAATGCAAAATTAAAAAAAAAGCAAATGGAACAACAAAAGAAAAAGAAAACGAAGAAACAAAACAAACGAAACGATCTGTCTATACTGGTCTTCCTCGGATTAGCGTGTGCTCGCGTATGGGTAATCCCCCCCCCCCCCCCCCCCCCCCCCCCACCCCCACCAACTCCTTACCAATAATGTTGTTGGCACTGCTTCATCTTCCATGGTTAGTTTTATTAACGGAAGAACCTATCACCTCACCTGTCACCTGTCCCGGAGTTTTGAAGACCGTTGTGGCGCCACAGGAGACTTTGCAACCAGCTTCCTCCACTCCTCCCGGTCCTAAGACGCCCTTAGGCAGTTGAGTCTGAGGCCCAGTCTATGCACTGATGCTGTCCTCCCGTCTCTTCCTCTGTCTTCCTCTCCTTCTGCCTCCTGGCGTTGTTCCTTGTAGAATGCTTTTGCCGAGTCCTGACATGACATTTTTGCCAGGAAGAACGGTATGGGCAAGTTCTGATGGTTTGAATGCATGCCTGGAGGGCATTGTCATCCATGGCTTCCAGAAAAGGTTCACAACGATCACATGAACAAAAACTCATATGACAGGTGAAACCTTGGGTTTCTTTGTAAATTTTTCTGGTTTCCTGATATTTCAGGGTGTGTCGCTGCAAGATAAACGTGGAAATTGCAAGAACATCACCATAGGAGAAGGTTCGTAGCCACTTATATTTACATGTTGCCTTTCTTTGGGCTGACACGCCTCTTACTCTTAAACAACGTCCAGAAAGTCTCTCTATATCTAGAGCCCATCACACAATAGATAAACATGTTAGAACTAGAATTGATTAAAGCAAAATACTTCAGTGATATACAAACACAATACATACAAATTCATATTTCGTCGTCCGATATTCACGTCAGTTAGAAATGTACGGGCAACACGAACAACAACATTGGGGAAAAAGACAAATGGTGAGAAGTACAGAGGTACCAACAAGCGTTTTGGTAAGTGCCATTTCCTTTGGAGATAATGATGATGAAGTTTCTGTACGCCATGCCACAGACTGCCTGAGTTTCCATACAGTCACAGCAGTCGCTGTTACAACCACTATCAACATACCGACAGTCACACCTGCTCCAAAGACAATGTTGCCTATGAAGTCAACCAGGCTTTTGTGGCGCCTGTAAAATTCACTTTGAACGTAGTTATATGTAATCTTGAGAGTGTCTGCATCAAAAGCACATGCATAATGATATTTGGATGTTGATATGTAATATAGACCAATAATACATACATACTGTGGAAATAATACATGCCATTTGTTCTGGTGTGCATCAGAGTCTGGTACTTCAGAGGTCTGAGTACACAGTAGTAACATCTTTCACAGGCTATGATGGTGGACAGGACCGTGGAAATTAACGTGGAACCGTGAAAGACAAGGAGGTGATTGTTCCTCAGAAAACACCAACAGAGGGGTACCTGCCCTTTCTCCAGTCATCAGTACTTTTATCTCATCCCCAAATAGCAACGTCATCATGATCAACATCACCTCATCACACAGGGACAAAGGAAAACAGCAGGATGCATTTAGATTTAAGGTCAGGGGAAACAGCAGGATGCATTCAGGAGATTTAGGATGCATGGTTAGAGGAGAAACAGCAGGATGCATTTAGATTTAAGGTCAGGGGAAACAGCAGGATGCATTTAGATTTAAGGTCAGGGGGAAACAGCAGGATGCATTCAGATTTAAGGTCAGGAGGAGAAAACAGCAGGATGCATTTAGATTTAAGGTCAGGGGAAACAGCAGGATGCATTTAGATTTAAGGTCAGGAGAAATAGCAGGATGCATTTAGATTTAAGGTCAGGGGCAATAGCAGGGCAAACAGCAGGTCAGGGAAATTCAGATTTAGATTTAAGGTCAGGGGAAATAGCAGGATGCATTTAGATTTAAGGTCAGGGAAATAGCAGGATGCATTTAGATTTAAGGTCAGGGGGAAACAGCAGGACGCATTAAGGTCAGATTTAAGCATTAAGTTCCATACTTCGGTAATAAGACAGACAGGGGCAATCACCCAGGGATGGTGGAGTGGAGGAGTAGGCAGGGACAAGGGCTATATCGTTCAGATGGAGAATGGATATATGAAGACTGAAGTGACCACTATGTACACAGCGGACTTTTTAATTTTAATTCAGATCTTTTGTCCGGGTGAACAGAGCACTATTTTGCTCAGTAAGAAAAGCGTTGCTCTCTTGATCGAAGGGTCTGGGTTTAATCCCAGCTTGATAAAGCCATGTTAGACGAGAATTTGAGGTTGGGACAGCTTGCGTGTGCACACTGCAGCTTCAACCTACTCGATCGCTTTGGACTTGTTCAACCAGGTCCCGATGGTAAACGAAACCATTGAAAACAAGTCACGCACTTTAAATGACATTCAATCCTTCATTGATAGAAAAGAGACATGCGTGCGCGCGCGCGCGCGCGCACACACACACACACACACACACACACACACACACACAACACACACACACACACACACACACACGCACGCACGCCCGCACGCACGCACGCGCACCAACGCCATCACGCACGCATGCATGCGCGCACACACACGCATGCATGCACGCACGCATGATTATGATTATGATAATGATGTGTGCGTTCTAGTGTGGGTTCATCAATTATTTGTTTAATGGGACATGAAACTGGGTATTAATTTGTGAGTGATTTGGATATACAATTACCCGTACTTCTTGTGCAAGCAGATAAATATCTGTAGAAGGTGCGCGCACACCTATATTCCTTTTATGAATTGCTTGTAGTAAAGACTGGGTGTCCTCACAGCCACATCATATGGAGAGCTTTAAACTTCGTTTTGTATGTATATTGTTTTTTTTTCTTCTGTAAACGACGACGTTTGTTTTGGGACGAAGATTATCATTTATATAAATTACAAAAGTGATAAAGTTTTCCGCCCGGAAGAACTCTATGTGTAAAATTTTCATCCATGGGGTTTTCCATGGGTTCCAAAAGGTTCAAACAATCACACGCGCAACAACTCATATGATGGGTGAACTTGGGCTTGTCCCCCCTAAACACACATTTTGCATTCAGACGGAAAGGAAAAAAGTGACCTGCCTGAAGGAAGACCCAGTAAGTCGAAACGCGTTTGATTTTGTTTTATAATGTGTTGGCCTCTTCGTGAGGCAGGCCAAGTAATTCTGAGGAAAATAAACAGAGGTGAAACCATAAATCCCAAGGCAAAGGCAAGTTTCACAGCGTTTTCGCTTTATGTTTATTTTACAAATCCACTGTCACTGATGAATTAATCTGATTACAAAGGCGTGGAAAACAAGCATATAAATGATCTTAAGGAAACTTTCACTAACGCAGACCAAAAATAAAATCACCATATAGTTCGAATCTGCAAGTAACAACTTGCAAAGCTGCTTTCAATTCTCCGAAGGTGTTTGTGTGGTACTCAGCACGTTACAGGAACGTATGTCACTATGTGTAGATGTGCTATTACAATCAGAAATGATAAAATGTTTTTTTGTCTTCTGATCATCTGCCATTTGCCTACGCATGATAACTTTGTGTCACTCTTACATTCGTTTTTTTTTTTTTTTTTTTTTTTTTTTTTTTTTTAATGAAAAAAGTGTCACCCCTAAACTAAAGATGGCGAAGAGCATCAAACATTACAGCATTACACACTTTCATCTATATTTGGCTCTGAAGAAGTCAAGAGTGTGACTGTTCACAGCAATGCATCTTTAATATATTCAGTCCCATTGCTGTGCAGGTTGATTGAAGAAGGTCATCACTAATTCAAACGCTTACTTAATTATTCTAGTTGAGGGGAAACGAGAGGGAGGCAGTGCTATATCTGTTCTTTGCGAACATCTTGGTTACGACACTCCTGATATTCAGGTGCGTAGTGTCCCCTCAAGATAAACGTAGAAGTTGCAGGAACGTCACAGTAGGAGACAGTTCGTAGTTACTTTACAGTTTGTTTTTCCTTTGGCTGACACGCCTCTTACTCTTAAACAATGTCCAGAAAGTCTCTCTATATCTAGAGCCCATCACACAATAAGATAAAGATGTTAGAGCTAGAATTGATTAAAAGAAACATGTCACATATGGACATAAACACTAAATACAAATTCATATATCGTCGTCCGATATTTAGGTCAGTTATAAATGCACGGGCGATACGAAAAAGAACGTTAGGGAAAAGACAAATGATGAGCAGTACAGAAGTACCAACAAGCATTTTGGTGAGCGCCACTTCCTTTGGAGATATTGATGACGATGTTTCTGAACGCCATGCCACAGACTGCCCGAGTTTCCATACAGTCACAGCAGTCGCTGTTACAACCACTATCAACACACCGACAATC
>JADBJO010013631.1:15000-25000 GCA_016801955.1 Conus betulinus
GTTGCATCTGTCACTTTTCACAGAGGAAAAGAGAGTCAAAGACTGATGAAACATCAGCAATCGCTTCAGAGCAGAATAGGGAACACGCAAATTCTTGGATTGAGACACCATGTCTAGCGTCCAAGCCAAAATGATTCTGTCAAAAGGAATGTGTGGTTTTTTTTGCTCTGTTTTGTATTTGTTTGTTTGAATAAGACTGCTTAGAAGTGACAGACATGAAGACAGAAGCACTAAACCTCCGCCAGATGTACGTCCGTTATTTTATGGAAAGAAAATGTGTGGACAGAGTTCTCCATAGGACTAACATCTGGTAAATTAGTGTCATCCTTGTGGGAGGAAGCAAGATCAAAACTGATAAAGGGCGTTTTGAAAGTCCAGGAAGAGTGCATGGAAATTTGGAGGAGTCTGACACAACTCCTGGTTGGGTTTCGTTTCTGAATTGGCATGTGGAAAAGGTTATGGATTCTGTTTGAGATACGAAATTGGATTTTCTTAATGTGGAAAAGGTTATGGATTCTGTAATGAGATACGAAGTTGGGATTTTCTTAATGTGCATGTGGAAAAGGTTATGGATTCTATAATGAGATACGAAGTTGGATTTTTTCGAATTTTATATTTCAGTTGGAGGCACAGTCATGGTCTTAACCAGGATATTCCATTTCTCAGAACAGCGTTAGATGGTGGTTATATATTTGTCTCAGTGTATGTTGGGTTGGGGTCTGAATGATGGGTGCACACAGGTTGAACATAGAGGTTTTTTAAAACACCCCAAGATGGAGTTGGAGCCACTGATGTTGAACGCGATCTGGTAGTTTTAAGTATGAGGTATGCAGAGCTGTGAAGTGGACAGCCACAGTTGGTTTGGAAGAGATCACAGATCAAGGTTTGTGTGGAGGCAGGGTAGTGTTTATGAGGATTCCAACGCAACAACAACTCGACCTTCAAAGGAACCAACGGGCTGCCTCGATTCTTTTGCACACTTCTTCATTAGTGACAGGAACTTTGAGCAGGATTTTTGGGGTAATTTCAGTTCAAATGCCTGTATTCTTCTTCCTAGGTCAGCTGTCAGGGTTCACTTTTTTTATAAGCATAGATGAAGACTGATATCTCTAGCGTGCACATCATTCTTATTTTTATACTGGAAGGTGCTGTTTTTTGTTCTAAATGGTGCTAAGTTCTGAGAGCGCTGTTGGCTGGACCCTTCACAGCTCCTCCCAGGATTTGACGCTGCTTACTGTCCAAGGTTCTGACTTATTGGTTTGATGTCTCGTTATACCTTTGATGATGTTTATCATCAGTTTTGTTCTTTTCCACATTGATTTCCATGCCATCTCCTGCAGATGTTGTGTTCCAGCATTTTACCAGTTCAGCAAGCTCTTCTTCCTGTCTGCTGAAGCCATCGATGATGTTGGCAAAGCGTGGGTTGGTAACGGTCTCTGCCTGCAATATTCACGGTTCCAAGGTGGTTTTCTGGTACATCAGTCACTAGTCCTTCGAGATAACTGTTGGAGATGGTGGGGGATAGACAGCCCTGCCTTATGCTGACAATTATGCGGAATCATTTGCCTGGGCTGCCATTGTTGTAGACTTCTGCTTTATGACCTATGATAAGGTTCCTATCGATGTTGTACCCCCTCATGTTTGCCCTTAAGGCTGTGTACCAGATTCTGTGTCAAATGCTTTTGTAAGTCAGTTAAAATACAGCATATTTCTTGCTGGTGTTGTAGTTTCTCTGACAAAATTGGGAAGTTGAAGGTGTGCTCGCTGGCGCTTCTTCCTGTCACGAAACCTGTTTGTACTTCTGCAAGAATCTTCTCTATTGAGCAGAATCTTCCGCATTGTTTTCTTAGACCAGCCGATGAGGCTGTTTGTATGGCACTTTTGACGTAGCTGAAGGAAACCTTTCTGGTTTGTGTAATGAACAAGGACTGGATCTGTAGAGCCATGTTTGTGTCTGCCAGATCTCGTCACTGGTACATTTCAGGAGCTTGCTGGCTCATTCTGCCCCAACGTGTATCAGCTCTCCAGATGTATGGTCTATTCCAGTTGACTTCTTTTTTTCTGAGTGATTTCACTGCAGCCTGTGTGGGCGGTCATTGTTATGATTGACTTATGACAGTTATGCTGACCTGAATTTCCTGTGGTTTCATAATTATCAACTTTTGAACAATGCTCAGCCAAGCACTGATCTGTCGCGCACACGCACGCACGCGCGTATGTCTGTGTGTGTTGTGTGTGTGTGTGTGCGTGCGTGCGTGTGTGTGTGTGTGTGTGTGTGTGTGTGTGTGTGTGTGTGTGTGTGTGTGTGTGTGTGTGTTTGCTATGCACATGTGTGCGGAAGTATGGGTTTAATTTGTAAAAGAAAAGTAAACAAATAAATAAATCATAGAAAGCACAACACCCCAAACTAAATATCCCCATAGAGTTTTAAAAACTAATCAATGAAGCATTCACAACTGCATTTGGTTTCCTATCAGACAAGACATATTATAAACATAGCTATGTAGCTTTGATATTCACTTCTGTGCAGGCCCTTGAAAGAGATGACTACTACTGAGAACTCCTGCACCAATGTCACACTGGCCGGAAATTTGTAAGGGGATGACATATCTTTCACGTGACACATTTCTTCAGTTCTGACACCTTTGATGTCCAGTGCGCAACGCCCCTGCACGACTAATAGAACGCTGCAAGCTTAGACCTGCTGCATGTGACCTGCTATTACGTTCTTTTTCTTTTTTTTTTATTTGTGTTGCTCTAGGTGCTCCTGAAACAATATCCACAAAGTCTCTGTGCATCAAAAAGCCCATCTCTTAATAGATGAACATGTCGAAGTTGAGGGAAGTTCTTCTCTGGATCCCACTGGCGCCCCCTTCAGGTGTATGTTTTTCTTTTTCTTCATCATACATACAATAAATACAAACTCAGGTTTTGTTAGAAATCCATGAGCAAATGAGGAAAAGGAAAGTAGGTAGATAGAGAAAACAATGAGCAGTGTGAAGTACCAGACAGCGTTTCAGACAGAACCAGCTCCCCTGTAGACTTCGATGTTTCTGTGCACCATGTCACAGCCTGTCTACGTTCATACAGTCATTGCAGTTGCTGTCACAGTCACTCTCAGCACACCAGAAGCTACACCAATCCCCAAAGAAAACGTTGCCTAAAAATTCAAGCAGATCGTTGTGACGAATGTAAAATTCATTTTGAATGAGGATATTTATAATCTTAGGAGTATTTGCATCACATGCACATGCAATGTGATATCTGCATATGGATATACAGTACAGTCCAAAAATAATAATACACATGAAGACGATAATACAAACCATTGTTTTTGTGCGCATCATAGTCTGATTCTTGCAGTGGACAGAGGACACAGTAATGCTCTCACTGGAAATGGAGGCTGGCAGGACAATTGAAACTAATAATGCAGAACCACGAATTACAGCAACATGACTGTCCACAAGAAACACTAGGAAACGCCTGCCTTTTTTTTCCTTCAGTCTGCAAAAACATTTAATTCATCTCCACGTAGCTGTGTCTTTCTGAGTGACATATAACAGGGACGATGGAAATAACACCATATCGACATACTCTATATCGCTTATTTCGAAAAGAAAAAAAAAAAAAAAAAAAAACAACCGCCATGCTGATGACGGTATCGGGTTTACGAATCAGTAACAGGATGAAAGCCATACAGGACTGAACCTTGTATGCGTAAGACGCTATACCCAGACATACAACATTGCTAGAGTTGCTCTGGGGCATCCTTGTACTGCCGATTTTAAACACAGCCTTCTGAAGCAGATTTATTCTAACGAACAGCCGCCAGTCACCTCGTACTTATGAGTACAGGTAGAGTCAGTGGTTACGAGCATTGTCGTGAATTGCCGAGACATGTTCAGTGTGGTATGAACAGGGCTTAAAGTCATCCTGTTTTCTGTAAAAAAAAATCCGAACATCACAAGACAGATCCTGATATAAAATCAATGAAAGCTGCTGACAGTAGGTATACTAGAGGAAAAGAAATGGATCGACATTAGCTATGATTTGTTTGTGTTGTCTTGAGTAGAGAGAAACCAAATAAGGCGCCGTTTCCAATCTGTCCTCAACGTTTGAGTAGTGTGGTAAGAAAAGAGCAATGCACTTTTTTTGTGGTCTGGTAGGGAAAAAACTGCATGAAAAAAAGGTTAGCTTAAAACACCATGGACGCTACTTCTGAAGAAAAAAAAGATGAAATCTCTGCGTTCGCAACAATCAACAATTGTTTGAACTTCTAAGGTGCAGAGACTTCTCTTACATGTCCAATGCAGATATACAGACTGCGGTGGCAGAGATACTGTTCAGCATCGCCTCAGTTTTAGAGCTGCTTGTCAGATGCTTGCGACTTGTTTTGTTGAACTCCAATGGTTGAATAAACCGTTATTTCTTTGGCCGAGGCACTTCAGTCATGATACCAAGACCAAGTTTTGATTCAACACACAGTCACACAAATGCAGGCCAACGTTCAAATGTGGCTACGTGTATGTTACGTTTAAGTGTTCAAACCCAACAACAAAAACGACAGAACGACAGATCTCTCTCTCTCTCTCTCTCTCTCTCTCTCTCTCTCTCTCTCTCTCTCTCTCTGGTTTTCCCTAAACCATTCCTAGATATCAAAGTGATTAGCCAGATTAATCTGTTAACATCTGCTGATTTTTGTATGTTTCCTATTTCCAATGGGTGTGTGTGCATGCGTGTGTGTGTGTGTGTGTGTGTGTGTGTGTGTGTGTGTGTGTGTGTGTGTGTGTGCGTGCGCGCGCGCGCGCGCGTGTGTCTGTGTGTGTATGTGCGTGTGTCTGTGCGTGTGTGTGTGTGTGTGTGCATGTGGGTGGGTGTGAGTGTGCGTGCATGCACGCCCGTGCGCCTGCACGCATGCGAATTTCTAAAAGCACGAAATCCATGTTGTCGATGTTTGTTCAGACCTTGATTACATATGTTGTGGTTAATATAGCAACAGTAACCAAATGAAAACCCATACCTCATTTCCCTTGAGCTCTACGACGTTTTCAAAGGTCACCATTTGATATTCCTGAAAACCATCTTGTAGTATTTTATTTCCGTCACTTTTTTTTTTTCTTTTAAGTTCACTTGTAATGGAACAAAATTTGTTTGCAAGGTCCATTTAGATTTAACGTCCATACTTCGGTAATAAGCCAGGCAGGGGCAATCACCCAGGGGTGGTGGAGTGGAGGAGTAGGCAGGGGCAAGGGCTATTTGTGGCTGATGCTTCTTGTTAAGTCCCACAGCAATTGATAACTGTTCTCTTTCAACTTCTCACCCACCTTCACTCACCACCTAATCAACATGCTTCCTCTTTCACGCTTTTCTCACATACATGCAACACATGACACAAAGATATTGTATTGCGCTTAGGTCCACACTCCATAAGGAGTGAAATTATAATGTGTCACTTTTTTCATATACAAGCTTTATACCCGGTGGGTATATGAACAGGCACATATAATAGTGAACCTGTAATCCTCAGAAGTCCTTTTCTCTTGTAATTTCGTAACTTTACGTCCCATTACTTTGAGTGTTTTTCTTTGATCACTTTGTTTTCTGCAAGTTAGGAATTCAACGAATAAATTCAACCTTAGCTTCGAATGTACAATCCTTTTGTTTGTCAGGTAATTGAATTCGACGATTAAACTCTCCAATAGCTTCAAAAGGACAATATTTGTTTGCCAGGTAACTGGATTCAACATTTAAGTCACAACAGTTTCATAAGGACAATACCATTTGTTTGCCAGGTAACGGCTAATAATCCAGTATTTCTTTCGATTTCTGACCAGCGCTTTGCATGAGGCATGGTTAGGCAAAGTATAGGCCCCGATGGATGCGGATCTTACCTTGCAAGTTTTTCGAATTTTTTCGTGGAGCACAGAGTGCGTCTTCACTGCTAGCGTGTTACTCGAAAAAGGAAGTGCTTTTACGCATGCCTGACATACGTCGAAAAGGGAAGTGCTTTTGCGCATGCCTGACATGCGTTAAGACTTTTGTCTTACCGGAAAATACCGGAATAATCGCACTCCGCCACAAATTCCCTTATGTCCTATAAGAACTTATCGTTCAGATGGAGAATGGATACATGAAGACTGAAGTGACCACTATGTACAGCGGACTTTAAATTTCATTCAAATCTTTTGTCCGAATGAACAGAGCACTAAACTCAGTAAGAAAAGCATTGCTGACTTGATCGAAGGGTCTGGGTTTAATCCCAGCTTGATAAAGCCATGTTAGACGAGAATTTGTGGTTGGGACAACTTGCGTGTGAACACTGCAGCTTCGACCTACTCGATCGTTTGGAGTTTTTCAGGTCCCGAGGGTGAACGAAACCATTGGAAACATGCCCCTCACTTTAAATGACATTTTTTTTTTTAAATGTGGAAAAAACAGAAGTATTACTATGGTTTGAAATTGGAAAACCAGTAAAATTATTGGTTTTGGGTGTTTTATTTCGTGTTTGTGTAAAAGGAAACTGAACTAAAAAGGGTCTGTCTTAGTTAATGATTATTGTTTTGTAGGGCAAAATGTGTATAAGCATAGCGTGGAAAACAAAAGTACCGTCTTCGTTTCAAATGATTTTTGATCAACAATTAAATATGAGAAGAAAATACATATTCCGCAGCAATCATTCTAATGTAACAAACCCCTAAATTCATTTAAAAGACGCCGTCTCTGTCCGTCTGTCTGTCTGTCTATCTGCCTGACGGCCGGTCTATCTGTCTGGCTGTATGTCTCCTCTCTCTCTCTCTCTCTCTCTCTCTCTCTCTCTCTCTCTCTCTCTCTCTCTCTCTCTGTGTGTGTGTGTGTGTGTGTGTGTGTGTGTGTGTGTGTGTTTGCAGTGTGTGTGTGTGTGTGTGTGGGTGTGGGCTGGGTGGGTGGGTGGTGGTGGCGGTGGTGGTGGTGTGACCTGAGGAGTGCTCACGCCCTTGGGTAGAGGGATGGAGAGGGCGAAGGGCAACTGGGACCAACGATATCTTTTCAGGCGTGTGTACATACGGATTTAGTTGCCTAGGCATAAATTTTGCTTTGGTATCGTGTCTTTAACATATGACTACCATTATTAACACATTTTAGGGAGAGGGGAGCGGGGGAGCGGGGGAGGAGAGAGAGAGAGAGAGAGAGAGAGAGAGAGAGAGAGAGAGAGAGAGAGAGAGAGAGAGAGAGAGAGAGAGAATGAAAAACTGAAAATAATTAAGGTTAGATAGATAGAAATAGATAGATAGATAGATAGATGGATAGATAGATAGATAGATAGATAGATAGATAGATAGATGCTTTCTATGTATAAGCAATTCGTTGTCCGAGTGAGTGTGCCAGTTCATCACACATTAGAACATCACAAACCCAGACACTTTGTATCAAACGCCGAAACATTAAAATCAGCAAAAAAAATATATATATCCATTTGTAAGAGAACATACAAACTATGCATGGTGTGTGAGAGACTGGTTGGAAAAAAGGGGGAAAAACAACCCTAGTAGTGGAAATTGTTTTTGTTTTTTTTTTCTGCTGCTTTTTTTTTTTATTTCGGGGGAGATGAAGCACCAAGAAATTAAGAGGTCGGTTTTGGCCTAAGAAACAAACAACAAACAAACAAAACAAAAGGTGCATGTGTGTGTGTGTGTGTGTGGGGGGGGGGGGGGGGGGGGGGGGGGACAAAGAAAGAAAAAGAAAAGAAGAAGAAAGAAAAACACCGCCTTAGGTACATTGATCCGATAACTGATGCCACAAGAAAAAAGAAAGAAAGAAAGAAATGACATTCAATCCTTCATAAAAAAAACTAGTTCGATGAAAAGGAAGCATGCGTGCTCGCCTTAGGTCTGATCTCTCTCTCTCTCTCTCTCTCTCTCTCTCTCTCTCTCTCTCTCTCTCTCTAACTGATGCCACAAGAAAAAAGAAAGAAAGAAATGACATTCAATCCTTCATAAAAAAAAACTAGTTCGATGAAAAGGAAGCATGCGTGCTCTCTCTCTCTCTCTCTCTCTCTCTCTCTCTCTCTCTCTCTCTCTCTCTCTCTCTCTCTCTCTCACTCTCTCACACACACACACACACACACACACACACACACACACACACACACACGCGCGCGCGCGCGCGCGCGCGCGCATGATGATGATGATGATTATGATGATGTCGTAGCGTGCGTTCTGGTGTGCTTTCACCAATTCTTTGTTTAATAGGACATGAATTGGTTATCAATTTGTGAGCGATTTGGATATTCAAGCTCCCGTACTAGTACAGGCGGATGAGTATCTCTAGTAGGTGTGCGCACACCTATACTCCTTTTATGAATTGCTTCTAGTTAAGTATGGGTGTGCTCACAGCCAGACATTTGGAGAGCTTAAAATTTCGTTTTGTATGTGTCTGGGGTGTTTTCTTCTGTAAACAACGTATTTCTGGACAGAAGATGATCGTTTGTATAGTAACAAAAGTCATAAAATTTCCGCCAGGAAGAAGCATATGTGTAAAATCTAACGATCTGAATGCATGCTTGGGAGCATTGTCGTTCATGGCTTCCAGAAGAGGTTCAAGTGATCACGTGCACAACTCAGACGATGGGTGAACTCAGGGTTGTTCCCCCTATACCACATTTTGCACCCAGACGGAAAGGAAAAGTGACCTGCCTGAAGGAAGACCAAGTGAGTCGAAACGCGTTGATTTTGTTTATAATGTGTTTTGTTTCTTAGTGTGGCAGTCCAGTAATTCTGAGGGGAAGACACGGAAGTGAAACCATAAACCCCATGGCGAAGGCAAGATCCATAGTGTTTGCGCTTAATGTTTATTTACATATCCAGTATCACTGATGGATTAATCTGGTTAAAATACGTGGAAAACAAACATATACTTGATCTTATGAAAACTTTCACTAATGCAGACGAAAGTTAAAATCACCATTATAGTTGGAATGCGCAAGTGACAATTTGCAAAACCTGCTTTCAATTTCCCAAAGGTGTTTGTGTGGTACTCAGCACGTTACAGGAACGTATGTCACTAAGTGTAGATGTGCTATTACAATCAGAAATGATAAAATACGGTTTGTTGTCTTCTAATCATCTGTCATTTGTCAACGGACGATAACTTTGTGTCATTCTTATGTTCACCTTATGTTACATTTTTTCATGAAAGAGAAATTCACCCTTAAACTAAATATGGCGGAAAACAGTAAACATAAATCATGACGCACATTCATCTACATCTGGTTCTAAAGAAGTCAAGAGTGTGACTGTTCCCAGCAATGCATCTTTAGTACAGTCCTGTTACTGTGCAGGCCGATTGAAAGAGGTCATCACTATTTCGAACACTTACCTAGTTATTCTATTGAGAGAACTTAGCGGATATGGTGTAGCGTGTATGGACTAGTCCGTGCACAGTGACGCCTTCTTGGTGAAACTGAAACTGAAGCTATTTAAGGGGAAGAAGGGGGAGGCAGTGCTATATATCCGTTTTTTGTAAACATTTTGGTTTCGACACTCCTGATATTCAGGGGTGTTCCTGCAAGTCAAACGTACAAGTTACAGGAACGTAGTAGTTAGTTATTGCTCATCATTTCGTTTTCCTTTGGCTGACACGCCTATTAATCTTGAACAATGTCCAAAAGGTCTCTCTGTATCTAGAGCCCATCGCGTAATAGATAAAGGTGTTAGAGCTGGAATTGGTTAAAAGAAACATTTCAGTGATGCACAAGCACACTAAATACAAATTCATATTTCGTCGTCCGATATTCACATCTGTTACAAATGCACGGGCGAAACGAAAAAGAACGTTAGGGAAAAGACAAATGATGAGCAGTACAGAAGTACCAACAAGCATTTTGGTGAGTGCCACTTCCTTTGGAGATATTGATGACGATGTTTCTGAACGCCATGCCACAGACTGCCTGAGTTTTCCACACAGTCACAGCAGTCGCTATTACAACCACTATCAACACACCCACAGGCACACCTGCTCCAAA
>JADBJO010013631.1:30000-51529 GCA_016801955.1 Conus betulinus
AAGCTGCACCGTGGGGTTAAGGGAGATTTTTTTCAGTTCTTTGAGGGCAGTTCTTTGACCAGATGTAAGGTTATCTTTGATCCTCCTGCGTTTTTTGGGGGGATCTACGATGTCACTGGAACACGCTTGAATAAAAGCTTCAAGACCTGCATCATCTCTGGGAGCTTGTTTATCTGTAGGTTGGTACCATGGCAACTTCAAAATCAACATCTTCATCACCATTAAAGTCTTTTTTTAGCCTCCTTTTTCTTCACATGATAAAAAAACGGTGCTATATCAAACGTTCAACCCAGGCCATTGGTTATATCACATAAATCTACTGGTGATCTTAGGCTGGGCGCAAAACAATCTGGTAGTCGGCAAATGGCATTTTGATCATCCGTAAGCGTTACGTTTGAGGCTAGAACAATGGTGTCGAGGGCCTGTTTGTCTTCCTCTGATGGCGTGTACTGAAGTTAAATTTTTTGCTTCTTGCATTTTCTCCTTCCTCGTTTGCGTTTAACTCTATGGGATCTCACATTCTTATTAGGCTTTTCCTGATCCTTGAGGTAGTTGTCAGACTGTAGTCTAAGAGAACCAGTGTTGTAGGTGTCGTATGCTTGAGGTAATTGTTTAAAAAGTTGCTTGATTTTCTTACAATGGGTGATCTGACACTGTCTATCTTAGTTCTAGTTACTTATATGAACATCTCCAAACAAATGCTGGGTTTCTGTTGGTCCTAGAACATCAACTGCTCTCTCTTTGGCATCAAGAAATTGTCTCTCTGGAATTCTAGTAGTTTTGTGCATTGTACGATGAGGGAATCCAAGATCCTTGATCCAGTCTTGAAAGTGTTCATAAAGGTCTTTGGTTTTTTTATCTATCTGGTATGCTAGATTGAAATGAACTCTTAATCCATACGGTAGTTTTCCATGAAAAAACACATTCATGTAGAACATTCAAGTTAAGATGACCAAGTTGATGTTTCAAATACAAATCTCTCAAGGTACAATGAGTTTGGCATGATGTATAAACCAAAGTTACTTCCATGATCGACGGTGGTTGATATGGGACCGGCAGTTGGACAAACACGGATGAGAATTACGGAATACACAAAATAATAGTCCAAAAATCGCTGGCACCCCACACATCCGGAGTCTTCAGAGACGAAGGAATAATTAAGAACAACAAGGAAAGAAAACGTAACCACTTTAAGGAAGCTATAGATCAATTACTGTAAATAATTTCGGCTCCTCCGGTAAGCCTTCTTCAGTACTTTCACGTCACTTCTGTAGAAACGTAGTTCTAGCAATACGTCAATGTTCAAAAAGACGTCAACTCTCTCTCTCTCTCTCTCTCTCTCTCTCTCTCTGTCTCTCTCTCTCTCTCTCTCTCTCTCTCTCTCTCTCTCTCTCTCTCTCTCTCTCTCTCTCTTTTTACATATTTAAGGCACACATCACACCCGAAACACATTCCTTCGCCCAGTCTTCAACGTGAAGAGGATTTTTTGTTGTTCTTAATTATTCCTTCCTCTCTGAAGACTCCTTGTGTGTGTGCAGTGCCAACGATTTGTGTGTGTGTGTCTGGGGAGGGGGGGGGGGGGGGGTCCGTGTACAAACATGTGTGTGTGTGTGTGTGTGTGTGTGTGTGTGTGTGTGTGTGTGTCAGTCTGTCTCTCTTTGTGTCTCTGTGTCTTTGTCTCTGAATGTGTGTGTGTGCGTGCGTGCGTGCATGCGTGCGTGCGTGCGTGCGTGCGTGCGTGCGTGCGTGCGTGTGGTGTGTGTGTGTGTGTGTGTGTGTGTGTGTGTGTGTCTGTGAGTCTGTGTGTATGTCTCTATGTGTGTGCGTGCGTGCGTGCGTGCGTGTGTGCGTGCGTGTGTGTGTGGGTGTGGGTGTGGGTGTGAGATTGAGAGAGAGAGAGAGAGAGAGAGAGAGAGAGTAAAATCTCAAACCCCAAAGCTCAATGTACTTCATACCAAGCTTGAGCTCATAATTAAGAGGTATGTCAACATATAACAAAATGAAGATTATATAATAAGTACATGCAAAGATAAAACTGAACATTTTAAATACAATCAAATGCATTGCAGGAACATTCGTGTTCGTAGGTGAAGGAATTCTGTTTTACGTCTCGTCACACATATAGGTGATTGCAGACGTCTAAATAACATAGTGTTTACAATTTAAGACTATTATCATAAAAGAAGAGAAGAGGACGATGTGGTTACATAGAACAAAAATAAGGATAGATGATTTATAGGACAGTAACTATGAAAAAATTAGAAAAATAACTAAAGTAATCTAACTTATGATTATGATTTTAGAATGTTCCTTATTGGACTTTCCAAAAGGTTACTCGTTAATTTAACAAGAGGAACAACTGGCAGCGAATCTAAAAAGTCAAACACATTAACATGCCCAGTGTCAGCACTGGGTATAACACCATTCAAAAAGGGTTTCGTTAGTTCACAATAAAAAAAATCACATGTTGAACTGAAAGATCCCCACGACATCAACACTCAATAGTCTGGCAATACATTGGTTTGTAGGGGATTACATAAAAGTCTAAAAATCAGGCTTGAAACTGGTCGGCTAATCGACACAAAGTTTGACAGAGTTTGCTGACGAGGTTTTGATGAGGAACTGTATTGACTCCAGAAATATCTCCCGATTATATGACTTATTTCCTTGTGTGACAAAGGACAATGAACCTTATTGCTACCTAATACATTCTTTGCTCCCCTTTTTGCTGCTCTATCTGCTTGATCGTTAAAAACGAAGGAGGTGTGCGATGGAACCCAAGAAAATACTACGTTAGTACCTTTTATGCAAAGACAGTGCAACATGTACTTAATCTCAAATAATAATTCCTCTCTCTGTGTACTTTCAAAAAATGCAAAACTTTTTAATAGGGACTGTGAATCAACACAAAACAGGATATCAAATGTTGAGACTGGCAAGGAAATTAAATAATTTAATGCCATCAGGGCAGCAACAAGTTCAGCTGTAAATATGGAATAACCCTTACCTAAATAATATGATTTTTCAGCTATGAAATCTGGAATTACAAAGTCAGATCCCGCACTACCATCATCAGAGAACTGAGCCGTCAGTGTATACTTTCAAGTAGTAAACTTTTCTTCCATGTCAATTTTGACAGATCCTGCTAACACATGCGGCGACAACGCTTTATTTAGATCAGAAGAAAAAAAAATGTTAACTTTTACTTCCGTTAGTTCCCAAGAGGGTACCGGCGGAACCAGTGCGCGAGGCGCTACCTCGAGTATGTTAATCTTTGATGAATTAAAAATGTCTGAAACATATGAACGAAGCGTTTCTAAATTTGAATTTTTCTGTGCATTTTTCGAAAAATCAGTGTCGGATTGTGTATTTAATTCTTCAAGGTCGTCCACAGCAATCCGTCTCACTACATATTTTACAGAACTTATTTTCCTTTCTTCATCAAGTGGCAAAAGGCCTGCTATCTTATAAGCTTCAGATGACTTAGTGTGCACAGGTACACCCAGGACCAACTTTACAGCTTTACTGTCAATTCTTTGAAGTTTCTTTAAATGCGATCGCGGAGCAGAAAGGAATACTTCCTGTCCGTAAGTCAGTCTTGATCGTACAAGACTGGTTGCTAAATGCAACAAAACTTTGGGATCCCTGTCCCCATGGAGAGTGATTGACAATTTTTAGAAAATTCAAACTTTTAACAGCTTTAGTAACAATTGAGTCAATATGTTTTTTCCAGTTTAGTTTTGGTGTAAGTAGGACACCTAAAAAAATTACTTCAAGTTGATAAAAAAAATTCCCCTTCCTCCCAGAAAGAATACAAGCAAGTTACTTGTGTTATATCCATTTTAAAGAGAACCAAATGTGTCTTTTCAACAGAATTGAAAGTCGTTCAAATGCATATAACTATTTAAGTTATCCAGCTCGTTCTGAAAGAGCTTCTGAATATAATTTATGTGACGTAAATTTATTCTTTTCTTTAAAGATACAATAATCTATATTGTAATGTCATCAGCATATTGGGCTACCTTGGTATCTGATGAAAAACATGTATATAAGTCATATAGCATTACGTTGAATAACAATGGGCAGATTATAGAACCGCGGGGGGGGGGGGGGGGGGGGGGGGTGCTTTGGATTATATTTTTTTCCACGGGGCTGATCATGGATACGTAATTGACTATCATGAACTCTTGTATGTTGATTTAGGGATGACAGGCTATCACAATGACCTCCTACTGAAAACTACTTCACACAATATGATGATTGGGCCCGATGCTGCACAAAAAAAAGACGCACGAGCGGAAAATGGCAGATGGTTGCGCTGTTTAACAACCGTAGGCATCAGCAGAGAAGATGATTGTTGGACATTTTGTTGACTAGCCCTCTGCCAGGAAGAGACTGCTGCTGGTCGCCATGCTGACCAACTGATGACTTCAGGGAAGATGACTGCTGCTCGCCATGTTGACAAACTGATGACTTCAGGGAAGATGACTGCTGGTCGCCATGTTGACCGACTGATGACTTCAGGGAAGATGAATGCTGGTCGCCATGTCGACCAGCGGATGACTTCTTGGAGGGAGATGACTGCAGGTCGCCATGTTTGAACAGCAGATGACTTCTTGGAGGGAGATGACTGCTGGTCGCCATGTTGACCAGCAGATTACTTCTTGGAGGGAGATGACTGCTGGTAGCTTTGATGATCAGCGGATGACTTCTGGAGGGAGATGACTGCTGGTCACCTTGATGACCAGTGGATGACTTCTTGGAGGGAGATGACTGCTGGTCGCCTTGATGACCAGCGGATGACTTCTTAGAGGGAATTGACTGCTGGTCAGAATGTTGACCAGCAGATGACTTCATGGAGGGAGATGACTGTTGGTCGCCATGTTTGACAACTGATGACTTCATAGAGGGAGATGACTGCTGGTCGCTATGTTGATCAGCTGATGGTTCTTCAGGGGACAGTGATATGAAATTTTATAATAATAGCCTTCTGTTTGAGTTGAAACGGAAAAGAACTTTACAGCAGTTTGTGTAGATTTGCAAACAATACTACAAGCATTCCTTACAACGTCCGCATAAGATTTCTGATTAACAGACTCTTTCTGTTTCAGCTTTGCTTGACGAAAAGCCTCTTGAAACGAAATATAGTTCTTTGATTTGAAAACATTCACTTCTTTGGCCATCTTTTTAGCAGAACATCCATAAAAAGCTGATGAATGGTCACCTTTGCAGTTAACACAGAATCTGTCCAAGGTGCAGTTCTCTCGGGGGTGTGATGACTGACCACATCTGCTGCATATCTGAACTTTAATTAAACAGTGTTTTTTTTTTTGGCTTGATGCAAACGCTGACAACACGTACACTTTTTATTGGCGCACAATATGGGTGTATTTTCAACACAGCATTGTCAATACTAAGGTTTTTTTTTTCTGGAAGTGCTTGAAGTTTGAAAGAAGATATTGTCACTTTTTTCCCCGTTTTTAAGGACCGATTTTCGGACCCCGCTCACAATACTTGGAACAGAAGACAGAAGACTCTCATCAAGGTCCTTGAAAACAATACCAACTGTGTTTTTACTTGGGGCTTAGTAGTTTCAAAAGCTATACCAGCAATACTTTGTCTCTGCATTAGCTTCTTACGTTGTCTCTCATTTTTGCACTGAATATAAAAACTATCATCTCTTAACTTTTTGACAGACAAAACTTCACACTTGCAATAGCCGCAAGTCAATTTCACCAATTACGGACTCTATTGCCTTTTTGTGGTAATGAGGATATAAATGTCGCAGGAGCAGAGAGCCGTCACCTGAATCTTTAATAATAACATTATAATCTTCTTTGTTCAACAAATTTGGTACGAAAGATGATTTAAGATAACTAAGTTGAACTTGCTGGAAGGGAGTTGTCACAATCAGGTATGAATTGTTCTTTCCAGTTTCAAATTCCATGGTTAAAATGATGTCAAAACAAAATGACGACACTCTCCATGTACATACGTTACGACATTATATTACGTCGTTGCTGACTTCCCGATTAGAACTAGCAAAACAAAAGAATAGAAAAATAGAAATTATAGAAGAAATATCACTCTAATCCACTTTTTAAAAAAATGAAAATCAAATAAAAGAATTAAAGAATAGGAATTGATGACCTGTAAGCAGTAAAGGCTTACGGCAGTGATCAGATCAATGTGAATATTCCAGTTGAAGTGTGCCGCTCCAAATGGTCGCCGGTTCAGTGGCCAAAACTGCCATAGGCACTGCACGACAAAAAAAAAAAGTTAGACTGGACGCACATTCCAACTGTGATCATAGCACAAAGCAACTTATTGCAGATCACAAAAACACTTGGGAGAATGCATTCATATCTTAATGCCGTATAAAAATCTTACGACCGGTAAAACTATAATAAATGGTAGAGCTGTTAGATCCTGCTGCTTTAGTAATCCAGGGGCAGGCCACTTTGTGTTCGTATGCACACTCACATACACCTGTGTGTGCGTGCGTGTGTGTGTGTGTGTGTGTTTGAGAGACAGTCAAAACAAAAGCTAAAGCTCAATGTAGTTCGTACCAGTAGTAGGGTAAGGGACGCTTCACCCCTCAAAAGGGGATCTCGGAGGGGATCTCCACCGGAAGTGGTGTTGCGCATGCCGGAAGTAGGCTGCAGGTGGGGCGGCATGTGGTGCAAATGGCGGAAGTAGGCGGAAGGGTCAAGGTCACGGTGTGTGGTGAGTCGAGATCGGATCGATAATGTTGACGTCATGTGCTAAAAAAATAGATATTTTTTTTCATTGTTGTTTGGTGGGATGGTTGTCCGCTGACGTAGGGGGGGTTAAAAATAGATGGGGGCGTTTCGTGTTGCTGCGAGCGTAGGGATCAATGTTTGTCGACGCCATGGGTTTTGGTTTTTTTTTTTTTTTTTTTTTTTTTTTTTTGAATATAGGTGTTTTCTCGTTGCCGCATGGTTGTCCGCTGATGTAGGCGTGTTAAAAAAGAGATGGCGGTGATGATAGTGATGATACTTAGGATGATTAGGATGACAGGGAATACGTTTTAAAGTCTGTAGATCAGTAATAAAAAAAAAGAACGAAAATGTGGGACACTAACAGAAGAAGCTATGGATCCAAGGTGGAAACATCCCTTTACCTGTGTGATTGCCGGTCCAACAGGAAGTGAAAAAAAAACTGTTTGGGTCACTAAGTTTACAAATCACATCAATGAAGTAATGACACCACCTCCCGATGAGATTGTGTGGTGTTGTGGAGAGTGGCAGTGTGGATATAATCTTTTGAAATGAGTCGCTTTTATCAAAGGACTACCCAAAATAGAACAATGGGATGATCAGAAACGACGTTTGGTGGTGATTGATTACTTGATGAGTGAAACAGATGACAGGGTGACAAAATCATTCACCAAAAGGTAGCCATCATCGCAACATGAGTGTCATGTGCATCGTGCAGAATCTGTTTGGGAAAAAACAAAGAACAACGTACCGTCGTCACTTTGAACAGTCATTATCTGGTGGTGTTTAAGAACCCAAAAGACGCCTCACAGATCACCCATTCAGCTAAACAGATGCTTCCCAGAAGACTGAAATATGTTCAGGAAGCTTTTAAAGATGCCACATTTCAAACCCCATGGTTACTTGTTGTTTGACCTTCATCAGGGGACTCCCAATCATTTCCGTCTGAGAACAAATATTATACCCCCGACTCACCAAGTCGTGTATGTGCAGAAATATGCAATGTTTTACCTTCAACAATGTTTTTCTTTTTGGCGGAGAAATGGAGAGAAGGATGCATGGAGATTATATAACACACTATGAAGTCTCTGATGCAATCTACGCTGGAGTAGCCACTCTCCGTTTCGTGGTGGTAGTCCTTCGGAGAGATTCAGACTTTGTGGGTCTTAAAAAGCGAGTGTCCATTTATACACGCGGTTATTTGCGACTGGAACATTGACTCTTGACCATCATGTCAGCACGTATGAGAAGGAATCTACCCATGCTGCAATTGTTGTGTGGTGCCAAGCCTGCTGTTATTAAGGCGGTCCTGACAGGGGCCTCGCCAGATTTGATCAACGCCCTGAGTGAATGTTCCCTCAACATCTTAAAAGGCCACGTGAGACTGACTCCTGTCCAGAAGAAACAGTTGTGCGGATACAAGCAGAGCTTACGCTCCCTGGCGAAGAAAGGAACATCCACCAAGAGAAAGAAGCAGATTTGCAGAAGGGAGGATTTCTCGGTGCCCTCATCAAACCTGTCCTGGGGGTGCTCGGAGGATTACTGGGGAGGGGGGGGGGGGGGGGGGGGCATTGTAACCACATCATGGAGCGCACTAAGCAAATGATTTAGTGCATCTTCGTGTGCTAGATTCTGTTCGCAGGCCTACGGTTTCCTGATGCGACATCTCACAGTCTTTGGGGACATGGATCAGCAGATGCGTGATATATTAGAGGACAATGGTACAAGCGTCGAAGTCAAGGCTAATGTGTATCATCAGACACTTTGGAAATATTTGAAACGTTTTGATCAATTAAAGGAAAAAACCACTGGGAGTAGTGACTGTTCAAGGCACAACATCTCCTCAACCCACCCCGAATCAGGAAACAGAGACTGTTGATGACGCGTCAACTCCTGTGTTGATTAGTGTAGAGAAGGATGTTGTAGAGAGTGTACCCAAAAACGATGAAAAGCGAAGCGGAGCAACTTTTACACCGCGTTCAGAATCACCCTGATCTGAAATGGAACCAGCGAGGTGAAATCATTTGGCGAGGACAGCTGATTAAAACCTCGAACCTCGTTGATTTGGTCAATGATGTGCTAAGAAAACGTCGCCACTTCCAACCCATTGGGTGGAAATCCTTTGCCGCTGCTCTCGGTGATGCCAACATCCCCCAAGATTTAGTTGGAAACCCTGGCCATTGGAACTTTATGACCACACACAAATACCCGGCACCCTGTCCCATTCTTCACAGTCTGCTGAAGGACCTGTCGGTGTGGGTTCCTCTCCTTCTCAATCCATGTTTTTTCTCCACCACAAATACCACAACACCCCCACCATCACTGAGAAACATTGCCTTATCATCTGTCAAGAAGGCACGAGGTACAGAACACTCAGACCAGTTGAGGGGAGAGACGCCTTTTTATTGGAGGAGAAAGACACACAGACGGAACCGGAAACAACAAAGATTAAGCAAGGCTACACCTTTGATGGATTGGGAGTCATACTGACTACACCTAAAATGGCTCCGCGGGAAAAATGAGAAAAAAAATGTCGAAATAGAACAGAATGTTGGGACAGGGCTTACTACACACTACAACGCCCTGGATTTTTTAATGGTGTTCACGCCTTGAAACGTGTAATGAAGGCAAAAGAGTCTGTGCCCAAAAAAGGTTGAGTCACAAAGATGCTTACACTCTTCGTAAACCTGTGCGACACAAGTTTGAGAGGAGGCGTGTTGTTGTAGGAGGAATGGACCATCAATGGCAAGCTGATCTAATTGACGTCCAACGCCTGAAGAAAAACAATGACGGTTTCAGCTATCTGCTGACAGTCATCAATCTGTTGTCTAAATACGCATGGGCTATTCCTTTGAAAAACAAGACAGGACCTATGATGGTGGAGGCCTTTGAACGCCTGCTTGAACAGGGTCGGAAACTCCTCAGACTTCAAACAGGCAAAGGGGCAGAGTTTCTGCACAAAAGATTTCAAACGTTTTTGAAGGAAAGAAGAATACACTTTTTGTGACAGCAAACGAGGACACCAAATCCTCTGTTGTAGAGAGACTGAATCGCACTTTGAAAGAGAAGCTTTGGCGCTACTTTACCAGAAAAAAAAATACTTTGAGATTTGTGGACGTTTTACCACAGTTGGTAATGCATACAACCGTTCGTTTCACCACAGCATCCAGCGTGCTCCTGCAGAAGTGACAACACACAACCAAGAAAATGTATGGCAAACCCTGTACAACAGCGACCAGCCTACGCCCTCCTCTCCTCACCCTAAACTGAAAATAGGAGATCGTGTACGCATCAGTAAACCAGGAAGTAATTTGAAAAAGGTTATTTGCCATCTTGGTCTGAAGAACTCTCCACAGTCAGTCGAATTGAAAAAAGACCATCCCAGTGACTTACATTCTCAAAGACGATCATGGAGAAGAGCTTCAAGGAACGTTTTATGATCAGGAGATACAGAAAAGTGGGGAGAGAAACAGATTTATCGTATTGATGCAATCTTGAAGCAACGCAAAAAAGCTAATGGACAGCGTGAATATTTAATCAAATGGTATGGCTATGACTCTTCGTTCAATTCATGGATTCCTCAGACAGCACTGACCACCTACGCACACTGACCATGCCTGATCAGAACCAAGCAGTATCAGCTCTGACGTACGATGATGAAACCGCCACTCTACGTGGGTCCAGAAAATCTGCGCTGTGGCGTGTGATTGGACGCTGAGCTCCTCGCAGTGAAATTGTTTTCATTTGTCAGATGCTCCTGGTTTATTTGGTGGTAGGTGTGTGTCTCTATTTAATCTGAGTCGCGGTCAAGGAGCAGACAATTTGTGGGTGGCTCTTCTTGGGAGTTGTCTCGGGTACATCCTTCCAAATCCTAGCATCGATCCACGGCTAACTACCCACTGAAACCAGTATGTTCTACTTGACGTACCCAGCAACAGCTGCATGTCGTACTACCCCGATAACAACGCCAGTCACTTTTTCACCAAACGCCTCAACCGTGTGACTTGAACGGAGATTACGAAGTGGGCCTGTCTGAAATCCCTTTCAGCAACACATACTTTAACATTGAAGAACAAGAATGTTGGATTCAGTTTCGTCCTGATGGAGAGTCAGAACAACAGTCCAAACTACTACCTGCGGGATTGTATGAATCAGCAGAATTTTGGATTCAGACTTTAAACCAAGTTTATCAATGGTCTGTGAGGAAAGAGAAAGAAGGCAACATCAAACTGTATTATAACCATGCTATCCGAAAAGTGACAGTAAGACTGTATGATGCTCATAGCGTTCTTCAGGTCAGTCCCGCATTAACAGACATCTTGAGTCTGGAGAGAGAGATTATGTATGGGAAAGGTGTCCATAAAGGAAAAACCCAAGAACAACTCCAACGAGGTTTTGAGGGAGTCTATATCTACTGCGAACTGGTTCAACCCCGTCCTGTTGGTGATGTGATGGTTCCCTTGCTCCGAATTGTCCCGACTGGGAATCAGACCACTGAAGTCGTACATCATATTTTTGAATAACCCAACTGCATTCCTCTGAACAGGTTCCAGTTCAAATCCTTTCAACCAAAGACACAGGCAAACCTCTGTCATTCGCCAAAGGGAAAACCATCGTGACGCTTCATTTTCGGTGCAGACGACCTGACGGCATTTAAGAGATGGTGCGTCACCTTCCCATCAAAACCCAATGGAAAAGCTTATGAAGACTATTGCTGTGCCCAAGCTGGTCATGGGCTTCCTGTGTTTACAGGGGGAAGAAATTGCAGAGGGAGAGGACTTGGAAACCTTCTAGGAGGTCTTGGGCGTACTCTCATCCCCATTTAAAAAGTGGTGGAAAGGCTTTACTGAAGGAAGGGACTCGAACTGGCATGCAGCTTGCGCAAGATGTGCTGTCTGGGCAAAATTTTAAGTCTGCTCTCCAGCAACGGGGTAAGCAGCTGGCAAACGATTGTTGCAGCAAGCAGTGAGCAGAGTAACCGGTGCTGCAACACCTCCGGGTGAACCCGCTATGAGGCGTATAAAATTAGCGTTCTCAACCAGCGTGTGCCACTCCAGACGCAACATGGGGAAGAAAAAGAAGACCACCAGGATCCCCTGACACATTTGTGGGTAGACACCATGTCGTTGCTGCACCATCATTCGCGTGAAAGTGTAAATACTGGGCTGACTTGTTTTCTGTATGGGTAACTCAATCAGCGGTAGAAGAAGGTGCTTCTGTAGAACATCATCCACTGTCAACCTTGGCCCATGGTGCACCCACTGAATTCCACATCAGTGGTGCCACCTCAGACTACGTGGATCTGATCAATATCAATCTCCACATCCATGCTAAAGTGACAAAAGCCGATGGCACTCCTCTTGACGCCGGCACTGACGTTGCCCCTGTCAACAACTGGCTCCATAGCCTATTTTCTCAGGTGGATGTCTCCCTGAACGACACCCTGATTTCATCCAGCACAAACACTTATCCCTACCGAGCGTACATCGAGGCAACTGGAAGAGTAAAAACAAACGTAGGAAAAGAATTCTTTAAAATACTGACAACATCATTCCCAAAAGAACACAAACTGTTCAAAATATTCAACAAAAAACGCCATCAAACTATCATACTCATGTATGTCCAACCTCAAAAACATAACTGATTCATCCAACAAAATGAAAAGCAACACAGCAAAGAAGGGTGATGAAAGGATATCTTGCAATTGCACTAAAAAGGAAAAGTGCCCCCTAAGCAACAAATGCCTTTACAATAATATTGTATACCAAGCTACTGTAACATCAAAAAATGAAAAAAAAACACATATAGGGATTACTGAAAAACACTTTAAAACTAGATACGCAAACCACAAACAGTCATTCAACAAAAAAAAATACAAAAACCAAATGGAACTGAGTAAATACATTTGGAGACTTAAAGATAAAAAAAATAAACTACAGCATATCATGGAAAATCATTAAAAGAGCAACACCGTACAACAATATTTTAAAAAAAAAATGCAACTTATGTTCCACAGAAAAAATGGTTAATACTATGTAAACCCTATTTAGCAACTTTGAATACAAAAGTAGAAATAGTAAATAACTGCAGGCATAAATGGAAATCTTTGTCAGCGAATTCCCCCTGAACAGACCACAGCAAGCAACCCGAGAACCACAGATAGCACGTGCAATGAATGTAATTGACCCACACGCACAAAAATGATATCAGGACCCGCACGATATAAACCGATAGCGCGCGCCCCCAAAAAAACATCCTGAAGAGAGCGAAAGCTTGAAAACAAGCTTGCAGAGATATTTTTACTTCTACATTTTAATACCTCATTTTAACAGATGTTGCTCCCCAGGTGGTTGAGCTTTTTTGTTTTCTTTCTTTATTATTAATCCACTAAGAAAAAAAAAGGCAAACCCCAAATGGTGTATCAGTCAGAGAGCGTCGTTCATTCTATAAATAGCCTTCTGTCTGATATGCCACTTGGCAGCCTATCAACACCGAGGTGCAACTGGGGAACTTGATGGGACACTGTTCATCAATCAGTAATCTTCAACGCTCATCAGTGTCGTCAGCAAGGTGAATGGTAGTGCAAGCGGGTGTTCGAAGGGAAAAAAAAATGTGTCGTCATCACGGTCATCACCCCCATCTATTTCTAACCCCCTACGTCAGTGGACAACCACCCCACCAAACAACAACGAAAAAAAATATCTATTTTTTTTAGCACATGACGTCAACATTATCGATCCAATCTCGACTCGCCACACGCCGTGACTTGACCCTTCCACCTACTTCCGCCATGCGCACCACCTGCCGCCCTGCCTGCTGCGCCACCTGCTGCCTACTTCCGGCATACGCAACACCACTTCCGGTGGAGATCCCTTCCGAGATCCCCTATTGAGGGGTTTAGCGTCCTTTACCCTACTACTCATACCAGGCTTGAGCTCATGATTAAGAGGTCTGTGAACATATAACAAAATAAAGATATATAATAAATGATACAACGATAGAACTGATAATTTCAAATACAATCAAATACATTTCAGGAATATATGTGTTCGTACGCACACTCACATATACCTGTATGTGTACGTGTGTGTGTGTGTGTGTGTGTGTGTGTGTGTGTGTGTGTCTGTCTGTCTGTCTGTCTGTCTGTCTGTCTGTCTGCGCTTGTAGGCGTGTGCGTGTGTGCGTGTATGTGTGTGCGTGAGTTTGTGTGGTGTGTGTGTGTGTGTGTGTGTGTGTGTGTGTGTGTGCGCGCGCGCGCGCGCGCAAGCGCGTGCGTGAATGTGTGCATGTGTGTGTGTCTGTTTGTCTGCGTGCGTGTGTGTCTGTGTCTATCTGTGTGTGTGTGTGTGTGTGTGTTTGTGTGTGTGTGTGTGTGTGAGTGTGGGTCTGTGTGTGTGTGTGTGTGTGTGTGTGTGTCTGTGTGTGTCTGTGTGTGTATTGTGTGTGCGTGTGTGTGTGTGTGCGCGTGCCTCTGTGTGTGTATGTGTGTGTGTGTATGTGTGTGTGTGTGTGTGTGTGTGTGTGTGTGTGTGTGTGTGTGTGTGTGAGTGTACTAAGCATCATCTTATAAGTGTTTTGGGTCCAGACACTCAGGTGACTACGCACAACTTCATTTAAAGTAAATCTGAAAGGTGTCACAAGGACCTGATGGACTACATAGGCCACTTTTTCTTTAGGTCAGACGTGACTGTTAGTGTGCTGATAGTGGTTGTAAACAACAACTGCTGTGACTGTATGGAAATTCAGGCAGTCCGTGGCATGGCGCTCAGAAACGTCGTCTAAATATGTTGTAAAGTGGTGGCGCTTTCTAAAATGTTTGTTGGTACTCCCGTCCTGCTTATCATCTGTCTTTGCCCCAGTGTTCTTTTTAGTATTGTCCGTGCATTACTAACTGACGTGAATATCGGACGACGAAATAGGAATTTGTATTTACAGTGTCTGTACATCACTGAAGTGTTTGTATTAGTTGACTCTACGTTTAACATCTTGATTTATTATGGGCTGTACATTTAGAGAAACTTACTGGGCATTGGTGAAAAGTAAGAGTAGCGTAGCTCCAAAGAAAGATAAAACGTAAAATAAGTGACGATAAAGTTGCCTGCTGCGATGATGTGCCCGCAATTTCAACTTCTATCCTGCTGGGACGTCTCACACCTGAATATATCAGAGCTGTTAGACCCAAAATGTTCACAAAGGAACAGGCATAGCACAACCTCACAATTCCCCCACCCCCACCCCTTTAATATGATAATAAAAAAAGGCATTTGAAGTAGTGAGATCTTTAATCGACCAGCACTGTCAAGGACCGGATTTAAAGGCAAACTGCCAGGAACATTCATATTCCTAACTTCTTTAGAATCAGACGTCAATGGACGTGTCTCATAAATACATTTTAATGGTCTCCACCATGTTTAGTGTATTGGTGGATATTTTCATTCAAAAAATGTAACATAAGACAAACATATAAATGACATGAAATGCAGTAGAAAAACGTAAATGACACATTATCTTAACACAACAAATCAGACGAAATCTTAAATGAGGCAGGAAACAGTAGACAATAAATAACAAACAAGTAGGATAAACTCTTGCTGAAATGTTCCCTTCCTCGTTTAAGATTTCTTTTCATTTAAATCAAACCGAGGTTACCTGAATTTGTTACTGTTCATCTCTGTGCCTGTCGGACTATATTCAAGATGAAAAAGGCAGTGCCAGCCTTAAATAAATTTTCATTTATATTTGTTCATTTCTCCAGTCGTTGCTGTATAGATGTATTCAGTACCGGGTTATAGCCAAATTTGGAAGATCCTTTTTGTAGCGTGTATTTCTTTCATCATGGGAGCAAGAGTTACCCTACTTGTTTGTTAATTACTGTCTACTGTTCCCTACCTAATAAGGATTTCCTTTCATTTAAATCAAATTGATATTACCTGTGTTTTGTTACTGTTCGTCTTTGTACTTGTCTGACTATACTCAGGAACAAAACGACTGTGCCAGTCTCGAATAAATGATCATTTGTATTTGTTCATTTCTCCAGTTGTTGTTGTTGTTGTTGTGTGGATGTATTCAGTGCGGGTATACAGGAAAGCTTGGAACATCCTTCTCCTGGGAATGCTTCCTTGTTTGTTCTGTGTTCTCTGTGCTGTCATTTCTGCTAGGCGATTGAGTGTCGTAAGCAGCGTTCGTTTGGAGTTACGAGCGTTTATATATTTCATCATGGAAGCAAGAGTTACCCTACTTGTTTGTTAGTTACAACAAATCATATATATACTTCTAATCATTATACTACATCTGCACTAGCGCAGTAGTAAATGTTCTTTTAGGATTTCCAGTACCGTATACAAACTGTGTTGAATTATAACAGGAATCCTAAAGTTGTTACTTGCAAATTCGAACTGTAATGATGATTTTCAATTGTATGCGTCGGGCATAAGTTTAATATGATCAAAGATACGACTGATTTCCATGCGTTCATAATCATCAGAGACAGTGGATTTGGAGCTATGTTTTAAGAGCAGAAACCATCAGACTTACCTTCGCCATGGGATTAATGTTTTCGTTTCTGACTTTTTTTTTTCTCAGGATAACTAGACAGCCAAAGGAAGGAACAAAGAAATTACACAAAAGCAACGCGTTTCTGCTTATTGCCTTCTTTCAGGCAGGTCACTTATCCCTTCGATCCGAGAGCAAAATTTGATTTATTGGAAACGACCCAAAATGTCACCATTCATAGAAATTGTGTACAAGTGATCATTTTTTGTGTGTTTGGTGTGTGCGCGTGCTCATGTATGCGTGTGTTTTGTGCGCGCGTGCATGCATGCGTGAGCGTCTGCTTACATTTAAAGTCTGTTCATATAGAATGATTTCAGTCCGGTATTTAGACATACAATGTCTATATATTCATATATTCATGCACGTGTCTGCACATGTTTCATCTCATTTTATGGCTTAACTGATCTCTCAATCCGTTTCAGGGCTGTCGGTTGACCTAAAATGAGAAAAATGAAAGTGTTCAATTGAAATGGATAGCCCGAGTCAACAGCGTGACCAACACTGATTCATCAGGATATATATGAAGTGTTCATCCAGCACAGCTGTTCAGAGCAAGTTACTTAGTTTTTGAGAGGCAGGGGAGTTTACAGCTCGCCCGCAGCTGCAGAGGCCAAGCCGTGAATGCAGGTCAGGAAAAGGGGTGTTTTCTGCAGGCCGCTCCCACCAGCCAGCTAACCGTGCTGTACTCGGCAAACTGAATGTCATCTATGCATAGCCGGTCTGTCAGCAATGTGTGTGGCATTGTTGAGCGGCCATTACAAATGGGGCTGTCGGTTTGATAATTAGTGGTTGTTATGAAAATTGTAATATATTTGCGCTCTTGAGATGACTGAATTAGCAAATTCCAGACAGTTCTTTTGATACCAAACTCGACTAGGTTTATTTTCCTGTAGATAACGTAGATACGGCATGAAAGCTTGTATGCCAGTGGTCAGGCAATATTAGAACAATGACAACACACACATACAATTGTGCAAAAGTAACGTCATCACTCTCTGAGTATTCAATTTTCCCTAGTTAACTAGTACACAAGTTTGATACATGCCTCTGTTCAGACTACAGCAACACAAATGTTGGATCAGAAATGTATAAGCCTTGTTTGTTCGCCCTTTCACTAAGTGTCTAGCGTGGGATGGAAAAATAAAGCTGTGCCAGTTGTACAGGATGATGGAGAGGATGGGATACATTGATAGTTTGTTAAACACTTGGACTGCAACTGCAAACTATCAAGTAAAGTCTAGTCAAGTCAAGAACACTTATTTTCTCCAAAAGAGAAATTAAGAGTAGTCATAAAAACATGTGCATGGATCTATATTAACAAATCACAAATCTGAATCACACCTACCCATCCATCCACCCACAAACTCATACACTCAGAATATCACACACACACACACACACACACACACACACACACACACCACACACACACTACACACACACACACGCACACACAACACACACACCACACACACACACACACACACACACACACACACACAACACACACACTTATATAAACACAAATTTTCTGAACAGGATCTTATTGAAAGTTCAGTTTTGATTCAGGAGTTTGATGGAATGGGAAAGGAAACTGTTTTCTAGTTCTATTGTTTTGAATTTTCGGGAATTTGGAATCTTCGACTGAGGGTAGAAACATGTAGTATTTTTTGAAAGAACATGAGAACTGTTGGCAGCAATGTTCACAGTGTATTGTATGACACGACATTCATACAATTGTCTGTTTCTGCTCTTTGCCAGTATTCTTTCCACATGTATTTACTACTCTGTTTCAATTTTTTTCACGCTAAGATTTCTAAACTAGCATAAAAAGCCAAAGGACAACACTGATTCTACAAAAACAACGATTTAAAGCATATCTAAGATGTCCTTTTTAATTAATAGTGTATATGTCTAGATTGACATTTTTTGTACATGAAGTGTTGTCAGTATTTGCATTAAAATTCAGCTTATCATCTAAAACAGTACCCAGATTATTTTATTCACTTACACGTCCCACTTTACTGTTTCGATGTACAAGTGAGTGGACAGGAGCTGGGTTTCTTCCAAATCAATTCAATTACCTCTCCTTCGTGTTACTAACATTCAAATCTAGACAGTTCTCTTTGCACCATGTACAAAAACGTTCTATCGCTTGCAAATAAATGGTAATCTGAATTAGACATGTTTTCTAAAAGCAGAATCATCTCAGGAATTTATGACAAGAGAGACAGAAGAACCAGTACAATCATTTGTATAAAAGGTTAATTGTACAGGGGAGAGAACGATGCTTTAAGGTACACCAGTAAATGTGGTTCTTGTTGATGAATATTTACCTTCAAAGCGTATGCACTGTAACCTACTGACTAAAACGTTCACCATCCATAAAATCAATTTGGGTTGACCTGTAAGTTTGGACTTTCTTTGCCGTAATGTGTTGTTTGAATAGTATTAAGAGCTGATGAGAAATCAATAAACAGGGTGCGAACAAAACGAATCGTTGTTTTCAAGATTGATGCATATATGGCTTAAAAGAGCGATTATTGCATCATCTGTACTTCTGTTCTGTTTGTATGCAAATTGGGATGGATCACAAAGCTCTTTGACTTGAGGAAGAAGAATCTGAAGGACAAGGGCGTTCAAAACATTTCATTACCAGAGATGTCAATGCAAGAGGAAAATAGTCCTCACAAATGCAAGGATTTCTTGTTTTTGCTACCGGATAAATTGTTGATTTTTTTTCCAGACTTCACAAGTCTGCAGTTCAAAGACCATGAGAACAACCTACTTAGACTGGAGTTGAGGGCGAAAATCTGCCGTCTGCCTCAGCGACATCCCTGGTCCCCACAGCTTCTCCCCTAGGTCCACTGCACTGGGGCAT
Source organism: Conus betulinus (assembly GCA_016801955.1). Lineage (NCBI taxonomy): Eukaryota > Metazoa > Mollusca > Gastropoda > Neogastropoda > Conidae > Conus > Conus betulinus. The sequence continues at coordinate 49,174 of JADBJO010013631.1, forward strand.
GTTCCCTGTCAAAGGGTGTCAGAGGTTGGGTGGGCTGCTGAACACTGTCGACTGGTGTCTGTGGATTTAATGCCTCGCGGGCACTCATCTGTGTGAGAGATCATCAGTCTGAAGAGATGTGACAGGAGCTGACAATGTCCTGTTTTAATGTGAAGAGATGTGACAGGAGCTGATGTCCTGTTGCCTGTTGAACAGATGTGACAGGAGCTGACAATGTTTGTGCCAGTCTGAATAGAGATGTGACAGTAGCTGGACAATGTCCTGTCCTCAGTCTGAAGAGATGTCACAGGATGTGACAATGTCCTGTTTCTGTCTGAAGAGATGTGACAGGATGTGACAATGTCTGTTTACTGTCCGAAGAGATGTGACAGGATGTGACAATGTCCTGTTTCTCAGTCTGAAGAGATGTGACAGGAGCTGATAATGTCCTGTCCTTGTCAGTCTGAAGAGATGTCACAGGAATGTGACAATGTCCTGTCTCAGTCTGAAGAGATGTGACAGGATGTGAGATGTTTACTGTCCGAAGAGATGTGACCAGGATGTGGACAATGTCCTGTTTACGTCCGAAGAGATGTGACAGAAGCTGATAATGTCCTGTTCACAGTCTGAAGAGATGTGACAGGACCTGACAATGTCCTGAGCTCAGTGTGAAGAGACGGGAAAGGAGCTGACAATGTCCTGTCCTCAGTCTGAGGAGATGTAACAGGAGCTGACAATGTCCTGTCCTCAGTCGGAGGAGATGTAACAGGAGCTGGCAATGTCCTGTCCCTCAGTGTGAGGAGTGTAACAGGAGCTGACAATGTCCTTTCTCAGTGTGAAGAGATGTGACAGGGGCTGACAATGTCCTGTTCTCAATCTGCTGTGATGTAACAGGAGCTGACAATGTCCTGTTCTCAGTCTGTGAAGATGTGACAGGATCTGACAATGTCCTGTTTACTGTCTGAAGAGATGTGACAGGAGCTGACAATGTCCTGTTCTCTGTCTGGAGAGATGTGACAGGAGCTGACAATGTCCTGCTGGATGTCTGACCTGTCACACCCTTTCAAGATTGGTAGATTCCGTCCTTCGCAAGTTCTATCTGCAGACGCTGGCATCTCATGTTTCTGAAGTTGCTTTTGAGATGGATCTTAACCTTTTCATATGATATTTCATGGACAGTTTGCTCTTGATTGCTGCCTCGCTTTTAGATTTTGTCTGGGTGTCCTCGTTGCCAACAACATCACAGAAGGAAGAAGATTCATTGTAACGTCAGGTTTATTTTAGAACCCAGAATTTAAGCTCTCTCATGTCACCTGGAGGATGTGATCTGTCTGGCGGAACTCAAGAAAGAGCAGTGGTGCATCTGTCACTTTTCAGAGAGCAAAAGAGTCAAAAGAATGTGAGAAGTTCCAAGTGACTGATGAAACATCAGCAATCGCTTCAGAGCAGAATAGGGAATACGCAAATGCTTGGATTGGGACACCACATCTAGCGTCCAAGCCAAAACCATCCTGTCAAAAAAGAATGATTAGTTTGGTTTTGTCCCTGTTTTGTATTTGTTTGTTTTGAACAAGACTGCTTAGAAATAACAGACACGAAGGCAGAAGCACCACCCCCCCCACCCCCCCCCCCACCCAGTTTACGTCCGTTGTTTGCTGGGATGATAACATGTGTGGACAGAGCTCTCCATCGAACTAGCATCTGGTAAATTGGAGTTATCCTTGGGAGAGGAAGCAAGATCAAAACTGATAAAGCGTGTTTGGAGAGTCCAGGAGGAGTGCATGGAAATTTGGAGGAGTCTGACACCATTCCTGGTTGGGTTTCGTTTCTGAACATGTGGAAAAGGTTATGGATTCTAAAATGACTACCCCCATGGATTTTCTTCATGTGTGGAAAAGGTTATGGATTCTAAAATGACCTACAAAATTGATTTTCTTCATGTGCATGTGGAAAAGGTTATGGATTCTAAAATGACCTACCAAAGTTTGGGAATTTCTTCATGTGCATGTGGAAAAGGTTATGGATTCTAAAATGACATACGAAGTTGGAATTTTCTCATGTGCATGTGGAAAAGGTTATGGATTCTAAAATGACATACAAAGTTGGGAATTTTCTTCATGTATGTGCATTTGGAAAAAGTTATTGATGCTTAATGAGATACGAAGCTTGGGATTTTATTCGACCTCGGCCGTATATTTCAGTGAAGGCACAGTCATGGTCTTAACCAGAATATTCTTTAGTCAGAACCAGCGTTAGCTGTGGGTATATGGTCTCAGGTATGGTTGGGTTGGGTCAGCCTGGTGGGTGGCATATAGATTGAACCAGAGACAGGTGGTTAAAACATGTGTAAGACAGAGTTGGAGCAATGATGTTGAAA